>JZKD02S0450118.1:138302-164108 GCA_000966675.3 Picea glauca
TCACAACCCCAATTGCATGTGAAATGTTTGGTCTTGTACTAACCATCGTATACATTAAACTTCCTACTTCATTAGCATACATTATTCAAGACATATATTCATTTTCTTCTTTTGTACTAGGACATAAAATTGAAGAAAGCTTAAAATGGGAAGCCAAAGGTACAAAAACTTGTTTCAAAGTGTTCATACCATTCCTCCAATATCTCCATGCCCAAAATCTACTTTCTTGCTCCTATATCTTTCATATCAAACACCCTAGCCATTTTATCCTTTAACTTGTTGATATCACTTATGATTTTGCTTGATAAAATCGTATCATCAACATACAATACTAAGATAATGAATATGCCATTATTCAGTTTATTAAAGTAAACACAATTATCATACTCACTCCTTGTATAATTTTGGCTCATCATGAAAGAGTGAAATTTCTTGTACCATTGTCTAAGCAACTGCCTCGTACCATACAATGATTTCTTGAGCCCGCAAACAAATTTCTTGTTACGATTCTAAACAAACCCTTCAAGATGTTCCATGTGAATCTCCTCATCCAAATATCTATTGATATTATGGTAGCTACGAGAGGTATTTACCTCCACCTGTAACCGTGAAGAGAATAAAATATTTCGGGAAGCAAGAAGTAACCCTAAAGCATTGAACATAACCCTAGAAGACAAGTCAACTGAAGGAAATAATAAGTATTAAATATTTAGTCTCTAGAATGAGAAGTTGGCCCAGACAAGATAGTTTAAGTACAAGTAGCGAGATCTCATTTCATACACACTCCTCAGAATTGCAACTCAGAAGAAGTGCACAGTGGTGGAACTGGGCTAGTGCACAAGTCTAGGGAGCAGCTGCAGTTGGTAGTTGTTGCAACATAGTTTATGGTTGGACTTTCTGATCAGTATTGGTTATCATTATGCATTTTCCTTGGTTGGCTATTGGATTGCTTCCGAAATCATTCTTTGTCAAGGTTAAGGTGCTCAGGGGTGGCTACGACCTACGGTTGGGTGACAATATATCAATATTGTCTATGGTTAAACGAGAACATCCATTAATTTCTTACAGGTTATGTGCCCACACTATCTTCAAACAATCTAACCAGTGGAAGATAGATTGGCAGGATTTGCTCAGTTGCAGTTGTCGTTGCAACCAGGTTTTGCTGCAAGAACGAAACCTTAACCCTCTTGTTGAGTCACCTTAAGTGAAGAGATTGACCTGATTTTTGGATAGCCTAGTGCACCATATCCTAGCACACCTCCTGGTATTCTCAGAAAGAAAGACCTTGAGTTTGAGTTTTTGGTCAAAATCAAGGGTTGACCAAGTCAAAGTAATTATGATTTACTCTGTGAAGTCAGAAAACAAGTTATAAGGGGATTCTAACCTCAAAGCATGGAAGGAAAGGATTGATCTCATCCTTTCCAAGAATAAAGTGTTGTATATCATGAAGGGAAAGACTGCGTAACCATAGTTTGAAGAAGGAAAAGAGAAGGAACCTTAGAACACTGCAGTTATGGAGAAGTTCAAAGGCAATGACATCAATGCTATGAGTATCATAGTGGACTCTATAAAATACAACTTGATACCCTAGATATCCCATCTTGACTCATCTGAGAGGATGTATGATGCCCTAACAAACCTCTTCTAAATCATAAACATTGGACAAGTAATGAGTTTGAATAATGAGCTTCGTGACATGAAAATGAATGATGATGACATCATAACATCATACTTTGTGAGAATATCTCAGTTAAGAGATCAACTACAAGCTATTTAAGAGATCATTTAAGAGAAGGAATTGATAAATATAGTACTTAAAGGTCTTCCCAAGACATGGGATGCATTTGCAGCAAGCATGAACACAATGAAGTAGTATCTTACATTTGAAGAACTTTGGACTTGTTGTGCACAAGAATAATCAAGGATTAGTGCAAAGGAGAAAGCCCAAAATAAATGCGATGATCAAGCCTTCACAACAACGTTCAATAATTTTATGAATAAAAGAAAGTTTGGCTCAAGGAAGAATCCAAATTAAGACAAAGATATGTCAAAAATACAATGCTTCAACTATCGAAAATATGGTCACTACAAGAATACTTGTCCTGATATAAATAAAAGGAAGGAAACACACGAAACATCAATTGCCAAGGAAAGGAAACCCTTAAAGAAGACCAAGCAGGATACAACATACTTCTTCTTCTAAGACAAGATAACAATATTCTTCATAGTTTTTATACATACCATGTTTACATAGTTTCTGTACATATTTTGCATATCTATTTCTTAGAAAACAAAATGTTCAAAGAGAAACAATACCTATGGAAGAATACCAAGATGAGGATTGATATCATGATGTCTCTAAGACAAGAAATGGACATGGAAAGATGAAGTACATTGTCAATCCTTGGTAAAAATTCATGTGGAAGCTATTAACATAAGTAAGAGCTACAAGATAAGCCAGAATCAGAATCAAACTTGAAGAAACCTGGAAGAAGTAAAAAAAGAAAGAAGTCAACAATCAAGACGAAATTAGGAAAAAAAAAGACTTGTGACACTTTGCATAAGGAAATAAGGATGCAGACGAAAGTGTGGACTCTTCTAGATGGAGGGAGTGGATTATATAATTCCAAAATAGGAGCATGGATTCATGCATGAAGCAAGGATTAGTAGGGAGAAAATCCTAAATAATGAATGATCCATTGAGGATTATGAAGTATCTATCCATGTTCCCATAAATGGTAGAAACCATGAAAAGCAACACGTGTTCAATTTGAATTTAAAATAAGTTTTCTTCGAAAAGAAGCCTCAAAGTATCCCTATTTGTCCATAGACATCCATGATCCTATGAGGAAAGGAAGAAGTCATAATATTCAAGGCATGGAATCTATATAAAACTTCATGGACCCGAGAGATAAAGAGAAACATGAAGATTCCAAGAGAGAAAAAAATTATATAACAACAAGTCATTATGTCGAGAATCACAAGACTACCAGCTTGATCTGAACCCTCTAGAAGCAATCAAGAATAAGAAATGAAAGTTTTGATAAAGAACAGTGTATGGAAGACTTATAAATGAAATCATTGCGAGATTCAGAACTAAAGGTTCTATCAGATGGATGGAGAGGACTATGATGATAGCTTGTTTGAGAAATGCCTCTACCCGAGACATTATATCTCTTGCAATAACCATAGGTTGGAGTTTACTTCAGATGAATGTAAGGAATGTTCTTCTCAACAGAGTAAATGAACAAGAAGCATATGTAGAGTAACCTCAAAGTTTTTGAGGTATACCAGAAAGAAACTCTAGAAGAAGGTCTTGTATGGATTCAAACAATTTGGTTTAGAGCCTCCAATGCACACCAAAAGCATGGTGAAAACTTTCTATAACATAGATATTGTATCATAATGGTTACTTAGAACTCTAGGATGATGAATTGGCAATCCATGACAAGCTCTCATGATGACAAAATAAGTGCCACTTGAATATGTTCCAGTTTGAGATTTTCCACCATGTTATGAGCTAGCAGGAAACAAAAGAATTGAATCCAACTATGATATACTATAATAATCAAATCTATATGAAGCCTTCAGAGAAAACGAGTGTTCCAGAAATACCGAAGTACATTGAGATCAATAAATACATTCTTCATGATGAGGTCTAGAAAGGAGAAGTTGTTCTCCAATATATCTCCACAAATGAGAATATAAGGAGATATTTTGGTAAAACCTCTATCCAAGATGAAAGAGTTTTTATACTCAAGAAACAAGTTGGAGCTCGTGGAGACTACTTCCTTATTAAAAAGGTAATAGATGAATACCGGGTTGGGAGGAAGCATTTATGTGTTATTTATTTTGTGGAAAATCATTTTTCAGTTCGAAAAATGGTCCAAGATGAGTAGTTCCTTTCTAGTTTGAAAAGTTGTTTGAGATTTCTGATGGATACACATTTTCTAGTTCGAAAAACGGTCGAGATCGAATGGTCATTTTCGTAATGAAAATGGTTTGATGGATTGTTGATGTACCATAGAAATTGATTACCCTTGTGGCTAGTGTGGGGTAATGGTCTAGGACAATATTTCTTCTTGTAATTCACTCTCAGTAGTGGTCAAGAATACTAGTCCGCCTCGTTGGACAATCATTCCTTCAAAGGTCATGGTTGTGAGTAGTTTCAAAGAATGGTCTATTTTGGAGGTTGGTGAAGGACAATCGTTTTTTTAGGAAATGGTTCAGACAATCATTCCCTAGGGAATATTCATTCTCTCTGGGCTACACTTTGTTTAGTGTCAGAGGAATGTCCCAGATAGGTGAATGGTCTAGGTTCAATAATCAAGGACAAACATTCCCTAGGGCATACTCATTCTCTCCATGTTGCACTTCGTTTAGTGCTGAAGGAATGGCCCAGATAGGTGAATGGTCCAGGCTCATAAATCAGGAAAATTAATATTCTATGCTTGAGAAGAATAGTCTAGTAGCTCATGACTAATGTTTTACCTTCTAAGGGCATATGCTCTTCCGGATATCACAGATGTGAGTGGAAGAATGGACGAGATGACTCTGTTTATATCATGACATTGTTTTTCTGTGCAGGTTGATATCAGCTGATATAATTGCTATGGAGACTGTATGTCTCGCGATAGTATATGTATGCTACTGTGGTGGATGTGTTCGATAGGTTTTGACTATCTGTTACTAATTAAGTATTCGTGTGCTACATGGTGTGGTAGTGTACCACTAGATTGTATTTATGTACTACTATGGATAGACATAGTTGTGTTCTATTGAATGACATTGTAAATCTAGATGGATGATCAGTGTACTGATGAACACACATTCTCCAGAATGAAAATGGTCCATGAAATTTATTCTTCTAGGACATATTTCTGGATTAGAAGAATGGTTTTTTTTGTATCACTCCATGGAAAGAGTGACCGATTCAGCATCATGTCTCATTACTCAAATGGAGTATGGTTTCAAGAGATGATACAATTGATGTTTTCATATGACATTGATAGTGATGTTGTTGCTCATGATCTAATCATCAGATTGTTTGTACTAATGATGTTACTAATTCAATGGTTTGTTTGTTCTCAAGACCATTTCCTTCAATACCTCCCTATCTAGGAGGGAGTGTTGATATTATGGTAGACGCGAGAGGTATTTACCTCCACGTGTAACCCTGACGAGAATAGAATATTGTGGGAGGAAAGAAGTAACCCTAAAGCATTGAACATAACCCTAGAAGACAAGTCGGCTCAAGGAAATAATTAATATTAAGTATTTAGTCTCCAGAATGAGAAGTCAGTCGAGACAACACAATATAAATACAAGTCGCTAGATCTCATTTCGTACACACTGCTCATAATTGCAGCTGGGAAAAAGTGCGCACTACAGGAACTGGGCTAGTGCACAAGTCTGGGGAGCAGCTGCAGCTGGCAGCTACCAAAATTTGGTTGCTTGTTTTAGGCTCAGAATTTATGTTGTTTATGGTTGGACATTCTAATCAGTCTTGGTTATCTTTATGCATTTTCCTTGGTTGACTATTGGTTTGTTTCTGGATTCATTCTCTGTCAAGGTGAAGGTGCTCAAGGGTTTCTTCGACTTATGGTTGGGTGACAATATTTCTATATTGTCTATGGTTAAATGAGCACATCCATTAATTTCTAACAATCTCCATGTAAGAAAGCAGTTTTAACATCTAGTTGCTCCAACTCCAAATCAAGTAATGGAACCAATGCTAACACACTTCGAATTGAAATGATCTTAACAACTAGTTAAACAATATCTTGAAAGTCAATACCTTCCATCTCATAATATCCTTTTTCAACCATCCTTACTTTGTACCTCTATACCTTATCATCAATACCCTTCTTCAACTTGTATATCCACTTCGAACCTACAACTTTTCTGTGTCTTGGAAGTTCTACCAAGTCCCATGTAGCATTCTTCACTAAAGCATTCATTTCATCCTTCATTGCTTCTTTCCATTTTTCACTGTTAGAACCCTCCAAAGCTTCCTAATAACACAAAGGTTCATCATCATTAATACTTAAATAAAATGATGAAACAAAATCATCATACCTTCTTGGAGGATCTCTGACCTGTGTAGACCACCTTAGGGAATTTTGTGGCTCTTCCACAATCTGTTGATTGACATCATCATCCATGTTTTCCTCCGCAATAACCTCTTCATGAACATCTTAAGAAACTTGATCATGTTCACACTCATTTGTATTTGAATGAGTTTCAAATTGAATCTGTTGATACCTAGGTACTTCTACCTATTTCATTTGAACATCTACATCTGATTTGATGAGAGATCATTAATCAAATATTACATCTCTGTTAATGGTGATCTTGTGGGAAGTAGGATCCCACAACCTGTACCCCTTAATACCATCACCATATCTAACAAAGATAAGACTTTTTTATTTTGTATCTAATTTAGAACAATGGTGTTTAAGAATTAGAGCATAGGAATCACAACCAAAAACTTTCAGATTAGAATAACTACAAGGGTGACCTATCCATACATATTCAAGAATCTTGCACTCTATTGTTGTTGATTGAGACTGATTCACCAGATAACAAGTTGTAGTTACTAGTTCTTCCCACATTTCCTGCTGCAAGTTGGCCTTACTAAGCATACTCCTTGCTCTCTCTAGAAGATTCATGTTCATGCCTTCAACAACACCATTTTGATGAGGAGTATAGGTGGTAGTTTTATTCCTATCGATCCAAAACTCCTTGCAATAGTTTTCAAATTCCATTGAAATAAATTCACCACAATTATCAGTTCTTAAACATTTAGTTGACCTACCAGTGCTCATTTCCACTAAATCTCTAAACTTCTTGAAAACAGTGAACATATCAACCTTTATTTTCAATATATAAATCCACACCTTCCTAGAGAAATCATCTATAAAAGTAACAAAGTATGAGGATCCTCCATAGGAAATAGTAGGTTATGGTCCCAAAACATCAAAATGGATATAATCAAGGATTCCCTCACTAGTGTGTCTTCTGGTTTTAAATCTCTTCATATTCTGTTTTCCATAAATAGAGTGCTTACAAAAATATAACTTTAAAGACTTTAGACTAGGAAGTAACTTGCGATCAAATAATACCTTCAATCCTCTTTAGCTCATATGGCCCAACCGTTGATGCCTCGGATACAATTGTCATATGATCTGACTCGATTCTTGTTTCTAATAGAAACAAGTTTCCAACCTTTTTTTCTTTCATAACCAGTAGGATTCCTTTGTAGACCTTCATAATTCCACCTTGAATAGTACTTTTATATCCTCTAGTATCTAAGACTCCCAAAGAGATTAGGTTCTTCCTAAGCTCAAGTACATGTCTCACATCAGTTAGTATCTTAACATATCCATCAAACATCTTAATTCAAATGCTACTAATTCCCACAACTTTACATGATATATCATTTCCCATGTAAACAATTCCATCATCTATAGACTGGTAAGTAATAAACCAATGTCTATGAAGACACATGTGATTTGAAGCACCATAATCTAATAACCACTATTGATCATAACGTGAAACAATACCATTTGTTCAAAATTCATCATCCATACCTGAACTTGTTGTTGAACCTATTTTAGTTTCATTTTCTTCCTTCGTCTCTTTTGGAGGGTCTTCTTTGGAGGCTTGTTGTTGCTTCCAACAATCCTTCTTTAGGTGTCCATATTTTCCACAAAACCAACACTTAAGATTTATTTTCTTTCCCTTCGAATTTGACTGAGAGAAATCCCTCTCAACATGTCCTATTTCTTTAAGTCTTTCTTTGACCACCATCACCTCAGATGTAGAGGTTTCTAAATTAGATTTCTTCCTTGTTTCCTCAGAAAATAAAGATCCAAAAATAACATCAAACTCAATACTTTCTGTTGAACTGAAACTAATAGAGGTAACAAAGTGATCCCATGACACGAGAAAATAACAAAATAATGTAATCTCCTTATCTTCGGATTCAAATTTCACTCCCATGCTAGTCAACTAAACTAAAAGAGTATTAAAAGTATTTAAATGATCAAATAGTTTCATACCTTCCTTTATGTGCAAACTCTACAATTGTCTTTTCAGGAAGATCATGTTTGTCAAGGATTTCGTCATATACAAGATTTCCATGTTCATCCACAAACCGATTGTTTTCTTCTCCGTAACAATGTTGAACAAAACATCATCGACCAAAGACAACCGCATGGAACTCAGTGCTCTCGTATAGATTTATTCCCACTCTTATTCTGAAATGGTCATGAGTTTCCTTGATTTTCCCAAAAGCACCTTCACCACGCCTTTTTGCATGACAAGATTGTGCATATTGACCTTCTAGATCTCAAAATTGTTCTTGCCGTTGAAATTCTCAATTTAAAACCCACCACTTTGAGTCTTTACCATTTTAGTCATATTTTTTCTTCTCGACCTCTCTTATCTCCACTCTTGTTAATTCGCCCTCCACTTCCTTGGGAAACGAGAAACATATAAGTGGAAACTCCCTTCTAGAGGAGAGACCGCCATTGGTTTCTCAAGCCCACTCCAATGTAAAAGTTGTTAAATATAATGTAACCTCAACAGTCTGACTGTACACTGCCAGCTATACTAGATAGTTGTAATTTCTATTTTTGTCTTTCTTGAGCATACTTAGCTCAACCATCTCCCATTGCATTGTACTTCAACAAGTTATGTACTTCTTCATACACTTCAATATACTGTTCTATTCTCTTCTCTNAAGAAATGAAAGTTTTGATAAAGAACAGTGTATGGAAGACTTATAAATGAAATCATTGCGAGATTCAGAACTAAAGGTTCTATCAGATGGATGGAGAGGACTATGATGATAGCTTGTTTGAGAAATGCCTCTACCCGAGACATTATATCTCTTGCAATAACCATAGGTTGGAGTTTACTTCAGATGAATGTAAGGAATGTTCTTCTCAACAGAGTAAATGAACAAGAAGCATATGTAGAGTAACCTCAAAGTTTTTGAGGTATACCAGAAAGAAACTCTAGAAGAAGGTCTTGTATGGATTCAAACAATTTGGTTTAGAGCCTCCAATGCACACCAAAAGCATGGTGAAAACTTTCTATAACATAGATATTGTATCATAATGGTTACTTAGAACTCTAGGATGATGAATTGGCAATCCATGACAAGCTCTCATGATGACAAAATAAGTGCCACTTGAATATGTTCCAGTTTGAGATTTTCCACCATGTTATGAGCTAGCAGGAAACAAAAGAATTGAATCCAACTATGATATACTATAATAATCAAATCTATATGAAGCCTTCAGAGAAAACGAGTGTTCCAGAAATACCGAAGTACATTGAGATCAATAAATACATTCTTCATGATGAGGTCTAGAAAGGAGAAGTTGTTCTCCAATATATCTCCACAAATGAGAATATAAGGAGATATTTTGGTAAAACCTCTATCCAAGATGAAAGAGTTTTTATACTCAAGAAACAAGTTGGAGCTCGTGGAGACTACTTCCTTATTAAAAAGGTAATAGATGAATACCGGGTTGGGAGGAAGCATTTATGTGTTATTTATTTTGTGGAAAATCATTTTTCAGTTCGAAAAATGGTCCAAGATGAGTAGTTCCTTTCTAGTTTGAAAAGTTGTTTGAGATTTCTGATGGATACACATTTTCTAGTTCGAAAAACGGTCGATATCGAATGGTCATTTTCGTAATGAAAATGGTTTGATGGATTGTTGATGTACCATAGAAATTGATTACCCTTGTGGCTAGTGTGGGGTAATGGTCTAGGACAATATTTCCTCTTGTAATTCACTCTCAGTAGTGGTCAAGAATACTGGTCCGCCTCGTTGGACAGTCATTCCTTCAAAGGTCATGGTTGTGAGTAGTTTCAACGACTGGTCTATTTTGGAGGTTGGTGAAGGACAATCGTTTCTTTAGGAAATGGTTCAGACAATCATTTCCTAGGGAATATTCATACTCTCTGGGCTACACTTTGTTTAGTGTCGGAGGAATGGCCCGGTTAGGTGAATGGTCTAGGTTCAATAATCAGGGACAAACATTCCCTAGGGCGGACTCATTCTCTCCATGTTGCACTTTGTTTAGTGATGAAGGAATGGCCCGGATAGGTGAATGGTCCAGGCTCATAAATGAGGAAAATTAATATTCTATGCTTGAGAAGAATAGTCTAGTAGCTCATGACTAATGTTTTACCTTCTAAGGGCATATGCTCTTCCGGATATCATAGATGTGAGTGGAAGAATGGACGAGATGACTCTGTTTATATCATGACATTGTTTTTCTGTGCAGGTTGATATCAGCTGATATAATTGCTATGGAGACTGTATGTCTCGTGATAGTATATGTATGCTACTGTGGTGGATGTGTTCGATAGGTTTTGACTATCTGTTACTAATTAAGTATTCGTGTGCTACATGGTGTGGTAGTGTACCACTAGATTGTATTTATGTACTACTATGGATAGACATAGTTGTGTTCTATTGAATGACATTGTAAATCTAGATGGATGATCAGTGTACTGATGAACACACATTCTCCAGAATGAAAATGGTCCATGAAATTTATTCTTCTAGGACATATTTCTGGATTAGAAGAATGGTTTTTTTTGTATCACTCCATGGAAAGAGTGACCGATTCAGCATCATGTCTCATTACTCAAATGGAGTATGGTTTCAAGAGATGATACAATTGATGTTTTCATATGACATTGATAGTGATGTTGTTGCTCATGATCTAATCATCAGATTGTTTGTACTAATGATGTTACTAATTCAATGGTTTGTTTGTTCTCAAGACCATTTCCTTCAATACCTCCCTATCTAGGAGGGAGTGTTGATATTATGGTAGACGCGAGAGGTATTTACCTCCACGTGTAACCCTGACGAGAATAGAATATTGTGGGAGGAAAGAAGTAACCCTAAAGCATTGAACATAACCCTAGAAGACAAGTCGGCTCAAGGAAATAATTAATATTAAGTATTTAGTCTCCAGAATGAGAAGTCAGTCGAGACAACACAATATAAATACAAGTCGCTAGATCTCATTTCGTACACACTGCTCATAATTGCAGCTGGGAAAAAGTGCGCACTACAGGAACTGGGCTAGTGCACAAGTCTGGGGAGCAGCTGCAGCTGGCAGCTACCAAAATTTGGTTGCTTGTTTTAGGCTCAGAATTTATGTTGTTTATGGTTGGACATTCTAATCAGTCTTGGTTATCTTTATGCATTTTCCTTGGTTGACTATTGGTTTGTTTCTGGATTCATTCTCTGTCAAGGTGAAGGTGCTCAAGGGTTTCTTCGACTTATGGTTGGGTGACAATATTTCTATATTGTCTATGGTTAAATGAGCACATCCATTAATTTCTAACAATCTCCATGTAAGAAAGCAGTTTTAACATCTAGTTGCTCCAACTCCAAATCAAGTAATGGAACCAATGCTAACACACTTCGAATTGAAATGATCTTAACAACTAGTTAAACAATATCTTGAAAGTCAATACCTTCCATCTCATAATATCCTTTTTCAACCATCCTTACTTTGTACCTCTATACCTTATCATCAATACCCTTCTTCAACTTGTATATCCACTTCGAACCTACAACTTTTCTGTGTCTTGGAAGTTCTACCAAGTCCCATGTAGCATTCTTCACTAAAGCATTCATTTCATCCTTCATTGCTTCTTTCCATTTTTCACTGTTAGAACCCTCCAAAGCTTCCTAATAACACAAAGGTTCATCATCATTAATACTTAAATAAAATGATGAAACAAAATCATCATACCTTCTTGGAGGATCTCTGACCTGTGTAGACCACCTTAGGGAATTTTGTGGCTCTTCCACAATCTGTTGATTGACATCATCATCCATGTTTTCCTCCGCAATAACCTCTTCATGAACATCTTAAGAAACTTGATCATGTTCACACTCATTTGTATTTGAATGAGTTTCAAATTGAATCTGTTGATACCTAGGTACTTCTACCTATTTCATTTGAACATCTACATCTGATTTGATGAGAGATCATTAATCAAATATTACATCTCTGTTAATGGTGATCTTGTGGGAAGTAGGATCCCACAACCTGTACCCCTTAATACCATCACCATATCTAACAAAGATAAGACTTTTTTATTTTGTATCTAATTTAGAACAATGGTGTTTAAGAATTAGAGCATAGGAATCACAACCAAAAACTTTCAGATTAGAATAACTACAAGGGTGACCTATCCATACATATTCAAGAATCTTGCACTCTATTGTTGTTGATTGAGACTGATTCACCAGATAACAAGTTGTAGTTACTAGTTCTTCCCACATTTCCTGCTGCAAGTTGGCCTTACTAAGCATACTCCTTGCTCTCTCTAGAAGATTCATGTTCATGCCTTCAACAACACCATTTTGATGAGGAGTATAGGTGGTAGTTTTATTCCTATCGATCCAAAACTCCTTGCAATAGTTTTCAAATTCCATTGAAATAAATTCACCACAATTATCAGTTCTTAAACATTTAGTTGACCTACCAGTGCTCATTTCCACTAAATCTCTAAACTTCTTGAAAACAGTGAACATATCAACCTTTATTTTCAATATATAAATCCACACCTTCCTAGAGAAATCATCTATAAAAGTAACAAAGTATGAGGATCCTCCATAGGAAATAGTAGGTTATGGTCCCAAAACATCAAAATGGATATAATCAAGGATTCCCTCACTAGTGTGTCTTCTGGTTTTAAATCTCTTCATATTCTGTTTTCCATAAATAGAGTGCTTACAAAAATATAACTTTAAAGACTTTAGACTAGGAAGTAACTTGCGATCAAATAATACCTTCAATCCTCTTTAGCTCATATGGCCCAACCGTTGATGCCTCGGATACAATTGTCATATGATCTGACTCGATTCTTGTTTCTAATAGAAACAAGTTTCCAACCTTTTTTTCTTTCATAACCAGTAGGATTCCTTTGTAGACCTTCATAATTCCACCTTGAATAGTACTTTTATATCCTCTAGTATCTAAGACTCCCAAAGAGATTAGGTTCTTCCTAAGCTCAAGTACATGTCTCACATCAGTTAGTATCTTAACATATCCATCAAACATCTTAATTCAAATGCTACTAATTCCCACAACTTTACATGATATATCATTTCCCATGTAAACAATTCCATCATCTATAGACTGGTAAGTAATAAACCAATGTCTATGAAGACACATGTGATTTGAAGCACCATAATCTAATAACCACTATTGATCATAACGTGAAACAATACCATTTGTTCAAAATTCATCATCCATACCTGAACTTGTTGTTGAACCTATTTTAGTTTCATTTTCTTCCTTCGTCTCTTTTGGAGGGTCTTCTTTGGAGGCTTGTTGTTGCTTCCAACAATCCTTCTTTAGGTGTCCATATTTTCCACAAAACCAACACTTAAGATTTATTTTCTTTCCCTTCGAATTTGACTGAGAGAAATCCCTCTCAACATGTCCTATTTCTTTAAGTCTTTCTTTGACCACCATCACCTCAGATGTAGAGGTTTCTAAATTAGATTTCTTCCTTGTTTCCTCAGAAAATAAAGATCCAAAAATAACATCAAACTCAATACTTTCTGTTGAACTGAAACTAATAGAGGTAACAAAGTGATCCCATGACACGAGAAAATAACAAAATAATGTAATCTCCTTATCTTCGGATTCAAATTTCACTCCCATGCTAGT
This sequence comes from Picea glauca, assembly GCA_000966675.3. Lineage (NCBI taxonomy): Eukaryota > Viridiplantae > Streptophyta > Pinopsida > Pinales > Pinaceae > Picea > Picea glauca. Next base: position 152,033 of record JZKD02S0450118.1, read on the forward strand.
CAACTAAACTAAAAGAGTATTAAAAGTATTTAAATGATCAAATAGTTTCATACCTTCCTTTATGTGCAAACTCTACAATTGTCTTTTCAGGAAGATCATGTTTGTCAAGGATTTCGTCATATACAAGATTTCCATGTTCATCCACAAACCGATTGTTTTCTTCTCCGTAACAATGTTGAACAAAACATCATCGACCAAAGACAACCGCATGGAACTCAGTGCTCTCGTATAGATTTATTCCCACTCTTATTCTGAAATGGTCATGAGTTTCCTTGATTTTCCCAAAAGCACCTTCACCACGCCTTTTTGCATGACAAGATTGTGCATATTGACCTTCTAGATCTCAAAATTGTTCTTGCCGTTGAAATTCTCAATTTAAAACCCACCACTTTGAGTCTTTACCATTTTAGTCATATTTTTTCTTCTCGACCTCTCTTATCTCCACTCTTGTTAATTCGCCCTCCACTTCCTTGGGAAACGAGAAACATATAAGTGGAAACTCCCTTCTAGAGGAGAGACCGCCATTGGTTTCTCAAGCCCACTCCAATGTAAAAGTTGTTAAATATAATGTAACCTCAACAGTCTGACTGTACACTGCCAGCTATACTAGATAGTTGTAATTTCTATTTTTGTCTTTCTTGAGCATACTTAGCTCAACCATCTCCCATTGCATTGTACTTCAACAAGTTATGTACTTCTTCATACACTTCAATATACTGTTCTATTCTCTTCTCTTTGTATTTTCTCTTTTGCTTCACAATTTATCATGGTATTAGAGCTTCAGTAGTAAACCTCTTCACATAGTCTGGAAAGCCACACGACCCTCACAGAGCAGAGCTTACACGCATATTGAGAGCACACGACACAGTCTTTTCACAAGGCTTGGAGAGCTTCCCGTAATACTCTCTAAAGATCGCCATAGGAAGCTTGCGGAGGAAGCAAAGTGTACAATGCTCGAAAGATCCTGGACGAAGAGAACGCAGAAGAAGAAACTTTAAAGAAACCTACACAATTTTTCAAGAATCATCAAAGATTGATGAAGAAGAGCTATAGAACGGAAGTTCGCTTAAAGAACTCGAAGAAAACGTTCAAAATTGTTAAAGATTCATGCAGAAGGCAAAATCGTTTAAAAATTTATGGGAAATCACTCAAATCTATCAAAGATTGTAGCATATAACAAACAATTTGTGTATTTCTTTCAAATCTTTGAAATATTCACGAATTTTTCTTCCACAGGTGAAAAGAACAACCACTGAGGCCGTAAGATTCGTCCTGCGAACGAATCCAAAGTGGGAAACCAGTCCAGAAGGGATGAGGAGAGCATGGAAAAGGTGAAAGAGTTGCAGCCATCAAATCTTGTGCAAAGGCCCGACAGCCATTAGATCACCAAGAAGGTGCATGATGTTTAGTCGTTTGAAGCACGTAGGAGAAATTTTGACTTGTGAAGTCGCGAAATCCCGACGTCATTTGGCTGTCCATCAAGAGACACGTGGCAAGATCCTATTCCATCGCAATATCGGTAATCGAGAGTTGGACGCGCAAAGACATTGCACTCCAAAAACTCTGATACGTGATATCACGAAATCCTGAGAAGACCTGTGAGTCTTCCATCTCATAGGACAGGTGGTAGCAGATCAACGCATTGTCACATCGACATTCGGGGTTTCAAGTTGTCAAAGAAATTTGGCATCGCAACTCGCGAAATCGCGATCAGATCTCAGCCGTCCATTTGACTGGACACATGGCAGACATCGATAAAACCGTCGGTGTTTTGGCATTCGGGGTTTCAAGTTGTCAAAGAAATTTGGCGTCGCAACTTGCAAAATCACGATTAGATCTCAGCCATCCATTTGACCGAACATGTGGAGAACATCAAGGAAACTGTCGGCATTTCGACAATCGCGGTTTCATGTTGACAGAAATTTGGAGCATCGCAAGTCGCGATATCTCGAGGTTGAATCAGGACCGTTCATCTTTCAAGGACTCGTGGCATAAATCCGAAGGCTCGGGAAAAGTCTTGAAAAGGAAAATCCCATCGGCATATCAGGATTCGGCAAATCGAGAATCCTGAGAACAAGTGATCGGGTTTCTTTCCAGTGAAATCCCCGATGCAAATCTGAGTCGTCCATCTGTGAGGATGCATGGCAGAGATCGAGGCTTTCAAAAAAATCCCGATAAGAGAGTCCATTGTCTTTACGGGATTTGACAAATCGCGGATCCAGGAGACGAGAAGTCCGGAACATATCAAATCACGAAATCGTGAGGAGAAATCAGGACCGTCCATCTATTAGGACGCGTGGAGGTGATTGAAGCGATCGCGAAAAGTCCCGAAAGGACAACGCCATCGGTAAATCGGAGATCGGGGAATCGAGGAGTCAGAAAAACTTGACATCAGAACTCGCTAAATCTCGATTCACGATATCCCGATAAGATCTGGACCGTCAGATCACAACACGATCTGGACCGTTGAAAAGTCCAAAGGCAAATTTTTCGCGTTTCAACTTTTTGAAAGGTAAAAACGAGAAAAGCCCGTAGCGCTTTATCACAAGGCACGTGGTCACATTGCAAGGAGACCAAGGGCCAATTCAATCCCGAAAATCTTCCATCGACCATCGGCAAATCGACGTTTCACCGATTGGAGNGATAGTATATGTATGCTACTGTGGTGGATGTGTTCGATAGGTTTTGACTATCTGTTACTAATTAAGTATTCGTGTGCTACATGGTGTGGTAGTGTACCACTAGATTGTATTTATGTACTACTATGGATAGACATAGTTGTGTTCTATTGAATGACATTGTAAATCTAGATGGATGATCAGTGTACTGATGAACACACATTCTCCAGAATGAAAATGGTCCATGAAATTTATTCTTCTAGGACATATTTCTGGATTAGAAGAATGGTTTTTTTTGTATCACTCCATGGAAAGAGTGACCGATTCAGCATCATGTCTCATTACTCAAATGGAGTATGGTTTCAAGAGATGATACAATTGATGTTTTCATATGACATTGATAGTGATGTTGTTGCTCATGATCTAATCATCAGATTGTTTGTACTAATGATGTTACTAATTCAATGGTTTGTTTGTTCTCAAGACCATTTCCTTCAATACCTCCCTATCTAGGAGGGAGTGTTGATATTATGGTAGACGCGAGAGGTATTTACCTCCACGTGTAACCCTGACGAGAATAGAATATTGTGGGAGGAAAGAAGTAACCCTAAAGCATTGAACATAACCCTAGAAGACAAGTCGGCTCAAGGAAATAATTAATATTAAGTATTTAGTCTCCAGAATGAGAAGTCAGTCGAGACAACACAATATAAATACAAGTCGCTAGATCTCATTTCGTACACACTGCTCATAATTGCAGCTGGGAAAAAGTGCGCACTACAGGAACTGGGCTAGTGCACAAGTCTGGGGAGCAGCTGCAGCTGGCAGCTACCAAAATTTGGTTGCTTGTTTTAGGCTCAGAATTTATGTTGTTTATGGTTGGACATTCTAATCAGTCTTGGTTATCTTTATGCATTTTCCTTGGTTGACTATTGGTTTGTTTCTGGATTCATTCTCTGTCAAGGTGAAGGTGCTCAAGGGTTTCTTCGACTTATGGTTGGGTGACAATATTTCTATATTGTCTATGGTTAAATGAGCACATCCATTAATTTCTAACAATCTCCATGTAAGAAAGCAGTTTTAACATCTAGTTGCTCCAACTCCAAATCAAGTAATGGAACCAATGCTAACACACTTCGAATTGAAATGATCTTAACAACTAGTTAAACAATATCTTGAAAGTCAATACCTTCCATCTCATAATATCCTTTTTCAACCATCCTTACTTTGTACCTCTATACCTTATCATCAATACCCTTCTTCAACTTGTATATCCACTTCGAACCTACAACTTTTCTGTGTCTTGGAAGTTCTACCAAGTCCCATGTAGCATTCTTCACTAAAGCATTCATTTCATCCTTCATTGCTTCTTTCCATTTTTCACTGTTAGAACCCTCCAAAGCTTCCTAATAACACAAAGGTTCATCATCATTAATACTTAAATAAAATGATGAAACAAAATCATCATACCTTCTTGGAGGATCTCTGACCTGTGTAGACCACCTTAGGGAATTTTGTGGCTCTTCCACAATCTGTTGATTGACATCATCATCCATGTTTTCCTCCGCAATAACCTCTTCATGAACATCTTAAGAAACTTGATCATGTTCACACTCATTTGTATTTGAATGAGTTTCAAATTGAATCTGTTGATACCTAGGTACTTCTACCTATTTCATTTGAACATCTACATCTGATTTGATGAGAGATCATTAATCAAATATTACATCTCTGTTAATGGTGATCTTGTGGGAAGTAGGATCCCACAACCTGTACCCCTTAATACCATCACCATATCTAACAAAGATAAGACTTTTTTATTTTGTATCTAATTTAGAACAATGGTGTTTAAGAATTAGAGCATAGGAATCACAACCAAAAACTTTCAGATTAGAATAACTACAAGGGTGACCTATCCATACATATTCAAGAATCTTGCACTCTATTGTTGTTGATTGAGACTGATTCACCAGATAACAAGTTGTAGTTACTAGTTCTTCCCACATTTCCTGCTGCAAGTTGGCCTTACTAAGCATACTCCTTGCTCTCTCTAGAAGATTCATGTTCATGCCTTCAACAACACCATTTTGATGAGGAGTATAGGTGGTAGTTTTATTCCTATCGATCCAAAACTCCTTGCAATAGTTTTCAAATTCCATTGAAATAAATTCACCACAATTATCAGTTCTTAAACATTTAGTTGACCTACCAGTGCTCATTTCCACTAAATCTCTAAACTTCTTGAAAACAGTGAACATATCAACCTTTATTTTCAATATATAAATCCACACCTTCCTAGAGAAATCATCTATAAAAGTAACAAAGTATGAGGATCCTCCATAGGAAATAGTAGGTTATGGTCCCAAAACATCAAAATGGATATAATCAAGGATTCCCTCACTAGTGTGTCTTCTGGTTTTAAATCTCTTCATATTCTGTTTTCCATAAATAGAGTGCTTACAAAAATATAACTTTAAAGACTTTAGACTAGGAAGTAACTTGCGATCAAATAATACCTTCAATCCTCTTTAGCTCATATGGCCCAACCGTTGATGCCTCGGATACAATTGTCATATGATCTGACTCGATTCTTGTTTCTAATAGAAACAAGTTTCCAACCTTTTTTTCTTTCATAACCAGTAGGATTCCTTTGTAGACCTTCATAATTCCACCTTGAATAGTACTTTTATATCCTCTAGTATCTAAGACTCCCAAAGAGATTAGGTTCTTCCTAAGCTCAAGTACATGTCTCACATCAGTTAGTATCTTAACATATCCATCAAACATCTTAATTCAAATGCTACTAATTCCCACAACTTTACATGATATATCATTTCCCATGTAAACAATTCCATCATCTATAGACTGGTAAGTAATAAACCAATGTCTATGAAGACACATGTGATTTGAAGCACCATAATCTAATAACCACTATTGATCATAACGTGAAACAATACCATTTGTTCAAAATTCATCATCCATACCTGAACTTGTTGTTGAACCTATTTTAGTTTCATTTTCTTCCTTCGTCTCTTTTGGAGGGTCTTCTTTGGAGGCTTGTTGTTGCTTCCAACAATCCTTCTTTAGGTGTCCATATTTTCCACAAAACCAACACTTAAGATTTATTTTCTTTCCCTTCGAATTTGACTGAGAGAAATCCCTCTCAACATGTCCTATTTCTTTAAGTCTTTCTTTGACCACCATCACCTCAGATGTAGAGGTTTCTAAATTAGATTTCTTCCTTGTTTCCTCAGAAAATAAAGATCCAAAAATAACATCAAACTCAATACTTTCTGTTGAACTGAAACTAATAGAGGTAACAAAGTGATCCCATGACACGAGAAAATAACAAAATAATGTAATCTCCTTATCTTCGGATTCAAATTTCACTCCCATGCTAGTCAACTAAACTAAAAGAGTATTAAAAGTATTTAAATGATCAAATAGTTTCATACCTTCCTTTATGTGCAAACTCTACAATTGTCTTTTCAGGAAGATCATGTTTGTCAAGGATTTCGTCATATACAAGATTTCCATGTTCATCCACAAACCGATTGTTTTCTTCTCCGTAACAATGTTGAACAAAACATCATCGACCAAAGACAACCGCATGGAACTCAGTGCTCTCGTATAGATTTATTCCCACTCTTATTCTGAAATGGTCATGAGTTTCCTTGATTTTCCCAAAAGCACCTTCACCACGCCTTTTTGCATGACAAGATTGTGCATATTGACCTTCTAGATCTCAAAATTGTTCTTGCCGTTGAAATTCTCAATTTAAAACCCACCACTTTGAGTCTTTACCATTTTAGTCATATTTTTTCTTCTCGACCTCTCTTATCTCCACTCTTGTTAATTCGCCCTCCACTTCCTTGGGAAACGAGAAACATATAAGTGGAAACTCCCTTCTAGAGGAGAGACCGCCATTGGTTTCTCAAGCCCACTCCAATGTAAAAGTTGTTAAATATAATGTAACCTCAACAGTCTGACTGTACACTGCCAGCTATACTAGATAGTTGTAATTTCTATTTTTGTCTTTCTTGAGCATACTTAGCTCAACCATCTCCCATTGCATTGTACTTCAACAAGTTATGTACTTCTTCATACACTTCAATATACTGTTCTATTCTCTTCTCTCTGTATTTTCTCTTTTGCTTCACAATTTATCATGGTATCAGAGATTCAGCAGTAAACCTCTTCACATAGTCTGGAGAGCCACACGACCCTCACAGAGCAGAGCTTACACGCATCTTGAGAGCACACGACACAGTCTTTTCACAAGGCTTGGAGAGCTTCCCGTAATACTCTCTAAAGATCGCCATAGGAAGCTTGCAGAGGAAGCAAAGCGTACAATGCTCGAAAGATCCTGGACGAAGAGAACGTAGAAGAATAAAATTTAAAGAAACCTCCACAATTTTTCAAGAACCGTCAAAGATCGATGAAGAAGAGCTGTAGAACGGAAGTTCGATTAAAGAACTCGAAGAAAACGTTCAAAATTGTTAAAGATTCATGCAGAAGGCAGAATCGTTTAAAAATTTACGGGAAATCACTCAAATCTATCAAAGATTGTAGCATATAACAAAGAATTCGTGTATTTCTTTCAAATCTTTGAAATATTCACGAATTTTTCTTCCACAGGTGAAAAGAACAGCCACTGAGGCCGTAAGATTCGTCCTGCAAACAAATCCAAAGTGGGAAACCAGTCCAGAAGGGACGAGGAGAGCGTGGAAAAGGTGAAAGAGTTTCAGCCGTCAGATCTTGTGCAAAGGCCCGACATCCATTAGATCACTAAGAAGGTGCACGACGTTTAGTCGTTTGAAGCGCGTAGGAGAAATTTCGACTTGTGAAGTCGCGAAATCCCGACGTCATTTGGCCGTCCATCAAGAGACACGTGGCAAGATCCTATTCCATCGCAATATCGGTAATCGAGAGTTGGACGCGCAAAGACATTGCACTCCAAAAACTCTGATACGCGATATCATGAAATCTCGAGAAGACCTGTGAGTCTTCCATCTCAGAGGACAGGTGGTAGCAGATCAACGCATCGTCACATCGACATTCGGGGTTTCAAGTTGTCAAAGAAATTTGGCATCGTAACTCGCGAAATCACGATCAGATCTCAGCCGTCCATTTGACTGGACACATGGCAGACATCGAGAAAACCGTTGGTGTTTTGGCATTCAGGGTTTCAAGTTGTGAAAGAAATTTGGCATCGCAACTTGCGAAATCACGATTAGATCTCAGCCATCCATTTGACCGAACATGTGGAGAACATCAAGGAAACTGTTGGCATTTCGACAATCACGGTTTCACGTTGACAGAAATTTGGAGCATCGCAAGTCGCGATATCCCGAGGTTGAATCAGGACCGTTCATCTTTCAAGGACTCGTGGCATAAATCCGAAGGCTCGGGAAAAGTCTCGAAAAGGAAAATCCCATTGGCATATCAGGATTCGACAAATCGAGAATCCTGAGAACAAGTGATCAGGTTTCTTTCCAGTGAAATCCCCGATGCAAATCTGAGCCGTCCATCTGTGAGGATGCATGGCAGAGATCGAGGCTTTCGAAAAAATCCCGATAAGAGAGTCCATTGGCTTTACGGGATTCAACAAATCGCAGATCCAGGAGACAAGAAGTCCGGAACATATCAAATCACGAAATCGTGAGGAGAAATTAGGACCGTCCATCTATTAGGACGCGTGGAGGTGATTGAAGTGATCACGAAAAGTCCCAAAAGGACAGCGCCATCGGTAAATCGGAGATCGGGGAATCGAGGAGTCAGAAAAACTTGACATCAGAACTCACAAAATCTCGATTCGCGATATCCCGATAAGATCTGGACCGTCAGATCACAGCACGATCTGGACCGTTGAAAAGTCCAAAGGATTTTTTTTTGCGTTTCAGCATTTTGAAAGGTAAAAACGGGAAAAGCCCGTAGCGCTTTATCACAAGGCGTATGGTCACATTGCAAGGAGACCAAGGGCCAATTCAATCCCGAAAATCTTCCATCGGCCATCGACAAATCGACGTTTCACAGATTGGAGGTAAATATAAAATTTTCCTATGTACTTCTGCAAAAAAAAATTCAAAAAAAAAACATGGCATCATCTAGCAATCTAGGCCCAACTCAGGGTCCGATTCTTCTTGGTAAGAATTACGAATTTTGGTCTCTTCGAATGAGGTCATTCTTGCAAGAACAAGAGTGTTGGGAACTAGTGGATCTCGGATATGTGGAACCATATCCAGCCACCCTCACTGCCATGAAAAATGCACAGAGAATTACTCAGGAAACTCTGAGGACCAAAGAAAGCAAAGCGAAATTATCGATGCAAAATTCTGTAGATGATTCAATTTTCTCGAAAATCACAGGCGCTGGTACTTCCAAACAGGCCTGGGACATTCTCAAATCTTCCTACCAAGGAAATGGCAGGGTCAAAACAGTTAAACTGCAGATCTTGTGGATGCAATTCGAGACTCTAAGGATGACAGAGTCTGAAACTGTAGATCAGTTCATGACCAGAGTCATGGGAATTGTGAACCAGATCAGACTGATTGGTGAATGCATCACTGATCAACGAATTGTTGAGAAAATTCTCAAAAGTCTACCTAAGAAATTTGAAATGGTTGTAACAGAAATGCTTGAATCCAAGGACCTATCAAGATTTTCAACAGTTGAACTAACTGGTTCTCTGATGACACATGAGACCAGACTGCATCTCACAGATGAGTAAATCTCCAATGACTTCAAAACTCAATTCTCCTTCAGCAGAGGGAGAGGCATAGGAAGAAGCAGAGGTTACCAAGGAAGAGAGAGCAATCAAAATAACTCTCATTCCACTGGAGGTAACAGAAAACAATATCCAAATCAGAATTTCCAAGGTCAAAGAAATCAACAACAAAATCAACATCAGAATTTTCAGCATCAAAGAGGAAGAGGGAGAAGATTAAATGAAAAAACTAGCATTCAATGCTATTATTGCAAAAAGTATGGGCACTATGAATCTGAATACAGGAAGAAGCAGGCAGATCATCTCTTAGGCAGAGCACATGTGTCAAATCATATGGGAGACACCTCAAGAGGTATGTTTCTCTCATGCCACAAAACTGAACAACAACCTATAGATCTTTGGTTGCTGGACAGTGGATGTAGCAATCACATGACATGTAACAAAGAATTACTTTCATGTATTGATTCTTCAATCTCATCTGATATTACACTTGGAAATGATCATTTAGTCAAAGTTCAAGGAAAAGGAACTGTTCTTATTTTTACTAAACAAAATGTAAAGAAAGACATATGTAATGTCTATCATGTTCCAAACTTGAAACATAACCTATTAAGTGTAGGACAACTCATTGAAAAATGATATAAGGTACTTTTTGAGGGAGCATCTTGAAAAATCTATGATAGAAAACCCATCGGAAAATTGATTTCTAAAATCTATATGACTCCAAATAGGATGTTTCCACTTGCCCTCAGAACTGCAAATCTGAGTCAACCTTATGCACAGACTGCATCAACCCTGAATGAAACAATGGTTTGGCATACAAGATTTAGACATCTACCATTTCAGAGTCTAAGTCTTCTTCAAAAAAACTCCATGGTCAAAGGTCTACCTATCTTTAAANTAAATATAAAATTTTCCTATGTACTTCTGCAAAAAAAATTTCAAAAAACAAACATGGCATCGTCTAGCAATCTAGGCCCAACTCAGGGTCCGATTCTTCTTGGTAAGAATTACAAATTTTGGTCTCTTCGAATGAGGTCGTTCTTGCAAGCACAAGAGTGTTGGGAACTAGTGGATCTCAGATATGTGGAACCAGATCCAGCCGCCCTCACTGCCATGACAAATGCGCAGAGAATTGCTCAGGCAACTCTGAGGACCAAAGAAAGCAAAGCGAAATTCTCGATACAAAATTCTGTAGATGATTCAATTTTCTCGAAAATCACAGGCGCTGGTACTTCCAAACAGGCCTGGGACATTCTCAAATATTCCTACCAAGGAAATGACAGGGTCAAAACAGTTAAACTGCAGATCTTGTGGATGCAATTCGAGACTCTAAGGATGACAAAGTCTGAAACTGTAGATCAGTTCATGACTAGAGTCATGGGAATTGTGAACCAGATCAGACTGATTGGTGAAAGCATCACTGATCAACGAATTGTTGAAAAAATTCTCAGAAGTCTACCTAAGAAATTTGAAATGGTTGTAACAGAAATGATTGAATCCAAGGACCTATCAAGATTTTCAACAGTTGAACTAACTGGTTCTCTAATGACACATGAGACCAGACTGCATCTCACAGATGAGTAAATCTCCAATGACTTCAAAACTCAATTCTCCTTCAGCAGAGGGAGAGGCATAGGAAGAAGCAGAGGTTACCAAGGAAGAGGGAGCAATCAAAATAACTCTCATTCCACTGGAGGTAACAGACAACAATATCCAAATCAGAATTTCCAAGGTCAAAGAAATCAACAACAAAATCAACATCAGAATTTTCAGCCTCAAAGAGGCAGAGGGAGAAGATTAAATGAAAAAACTAGCATTCAATGCTATTATTGCAAAAAGTATGGGCACTATGAATCTAAATACAGGAAGAATCAGGTAGATCATCTCTTAGGCAGAGCACATGTGTCAAATCATATGGGAGACACCTCAAGAGGTATGTTTCTCTCATGCCACAAAACTGAACAACAACCTAAAGATCTTTGGTTGCTGGACAATGGATGTAGCAATCACATGACATGTAACAAAGAATTACTTTCATGTATTGATTCTTCAATCTCATCTGATATTACACTTGGAAATGATCATTTAGTCAAAGTTCAAGGAAAAGGAACTATTCTTATTTTTACTAAACAAAATGTAAAGAAAGACATATGTAATGTCTATCATGTTCCAGACTTGAAACATAACCTGTTAAGTGTAGGACAACTCATTGAAAAAGGATATAAGGTACCTTTTGAGGGAGCATCTTGAAAAATCTATGATAGAAAACCCATCAGAAAATTGATTTCTGAAATCTATATGACTCCAAATAGGATGTTTCCACTTTCCCTCAGAACTGCAAATCTGAGTCAACCTTATGCACAGACTGCATCAACCCTGAATGAAACAATGGTTTGGCATACAATATTTAGACATCTACCATTTCAGAGTCTAATTCTTCTTCAAAAAAACTCCATGGTCAAAGGTCTACCTATCTTTAAAGAGAAAATTCCCCCATGTGAGTCTTGCATAGTTGGAAAACACAAGAGAACCGGTTTTCCACAATCTTCCAATCAAGCCAAACAACATTTTGAACTTGTTCACATTGACCTATGTGGACCAATGCAAACAGATTCAATAGGTGGTAGTTTTTACTTTCTAACGTTTATTGATGATTTCAGCAGGAAAATATGGATCTATTTTCTCAGACACAAGTCTCAAACATTTACAAAATTCAAAGAATTCAAGG
>JZKD02S0450118.1:164118-182717 GCA_000966675.3 Picea glauca
GATAGGAGATGCAATTTTTTGTGGTGCGGAAACATAGATTTATCCTTACAAGTACTTCGAGGGATGATTTACCCGAAGAAATCCAGGAATTATTGGATAATTTTGCTGATATAGCCTTGGATGAGCTTCCTAACTCATTACCACCCATCAGAAGTATCAGCCATCATATTGATATGATACCGGGAGTAAGTCTGCCAAACAAAGAAGCATATAGAGTGACACCTCGAGAGAATGAGGAGGTAAAGAACTAGGTCCAGGAATTTTTAGACAAAGGGTTGGTCAGAGAAAGCTTGAGTCCATGCACAGTGCCAACTTTGTTGAGTCCAAAGAAATATGGAGGATGGAGAATGTGTACAGACTTGAGAGCCATCAACAATATCATTAACATATATAGATTCCCTTTGACGAGAATGGATTATTTAATGGACTATCTAAGAAGGGAAAACTTCTTTTCTAATATAGATTTGAAAAGTGGATATCACCAGATAAGAATGAGAGAAGGTGATGAATGGAAAACACACTTTAAGACAAATAAAGGTTTGCATGAATGGCTTGTTATGCCATGTGTCTTAACAAATGGCCCGAGTACTTTTATGAGGTTGATGAATGAAATACTGAAGGATTTCATTGGAAAGTTTGTGGTTGTATATCTAAATGATATAATGATCTCTAGCAATACTAAAGAGGAGCATTTGAAATAGTCGACGTTAGTGATGAGGAGACTACAGTAGGAGAAGATGATGATAAATCTGAAGAAGTCCTCTTTTATGAAGACATAACTCATTTACTTGGGTTTTATGATCTCTTCAAATAAGATGAAGATGGATCCAGAAAATGTGAAAGCAATCAAAGAATGGTCATCACCAAGAAGCATGTTTCAGGTAAAAATCTTCCATGGATTAGGAAGTTTCTATAGGAAGTTCATCAGAGAATTCAATGGAATTTGTGCACCAATGATGGATACAGTGAAGAAGAAGAACAAATATTTAAAGTGGACAGAGGAGGATGAGAGGAGATTCAATATACTGAAGGAGAAAATAACATAATGACCAATTCTGGTCTTTCCAAATTTTGAAAAGACATTTCATATGAGATGCGATGTGAGTGGAGTTGTAATTGGAGCAGTTTTCAACCAGGGTAATAGGCCTATTGCCTATTTCAGTGAAAATTTGAATGAGACTAAGAGGAAATCCTCCACATATGATAAGGAGTTTTATGCCATAATTCAAGCCCTGAAGAAGTGGAGACATTACCTTTTCCCAGAGTAATTTGTCTTGTATAGAGATAACCAAGCTTTACAATTCATAACGAGACAGGAAAAATTGAATCAGAAGCATGCAAAGTGGATTGAGTTTGTGCAGAATTTTACTTTTGTCATAAAACATATTTTTGGAAATGCTAACAAAGTTGTTGATGCATTGAGTAGGAGATGTTTGATTCTGTAGGAATTCCAGGAGAGGACCTTGGGGTTTGAACACCTTAAGGACATGTATTGTGATGATACAGACTTCAAGGAATCATACGAAGCATGTGTGAATCATGTGCTAAGAGATAGAAGCCACTGGGAAGAGTACATGATTCAAGAGGGATTGTTGTTCAAGAGAAATCAGTTTTGCATACCAAAATGATCAATGAGGGATAACCTTTCGAAGGAGAAGCATAGTGGTGCATTGGATGGACATTTCGGCCATGATAAAATATTTACACAGTTGAGCAGTTCATACTATTGGCCAGGTATGAGAAAATATGTGATAACATTCATGAACAGATGTAGAATCTGCCAACATGCGAAAGGAAAAAGACAAAACATTGGATTGTATCAGCCATTGACAATACCAGAGAGGCCTTGGGATGCGATAAGCATGGATTTTGTGTTGGGACTGCCAAGAACACAAAGAGGATTCGATTTCATATTTGTGGCGGTGGATATATTTTCAAATATGACACATTTTATCCCATGTCAGAAGACCAATGTTGCAACACATGTTGTGAATCTATTTTTCAAGGAAGTTTGAAGACTTCACGGCCTACCCAGAAGAACTGTATCAGTCATAGACAAAAAAATTGTTGGTAATTTTTAGAGAACACTATGGAAGAAGTTGGGGACATATATGTCCTTCATATCAACTTATCATCCTTAGAAAGATGGGCAGACTGAGGTGGTAAACAAAAGTTTGGGAAACTTGTTGAGGAGTCTAGTCACTAAGCATCATAACCAGTGGGAACAAATTCTGCAACAAGCAGAATTTGCATACAATGACTCACCAAACAGAACCACTAGGAAGAGACCATTCCATATATTGTATGGAATTCAACCCATGGGAGTATCCAGGTTGAGATACTTGGGAGAGAGTGATATTAGAAGTGTTGGAGACAAATATTTTGCTGCAGAAATACAAAAATGCCATTGCCAGATCAAAGGACAATTGCAGAACTCTAGCCAAGAGTACAAGTGCAGAGGTTATCAACATTGCAGAGAACTTCAATTTCAGGTGGGATATCAGCTTCTATAACATCCCAAGAAAGAAATTTTCCCTAGGGGAATGTATAATAAATTAAAGACGAAGAAGATAGGACCATGTAAGATCTTGAGGAAATTTGATGCAAATGCCTATAAGATTGAGCTCCCAAATGATGTGGTTCTATCACCCATATTCAATGTTTCAGACTTGCATCCTTACATGAAAGATGATAGAGGGATCAAAATATCAAGATAAGTTTCAGTGGGAGAAGAAATTGTTTATAGCAGAAGAACCACAGATGGAGAAGATCATTGATCAAAGAATTGGAAAGAAGACCAGGAGGAAGACCTATCTTGAATATTTGGTTAAGTAGAAGGGACACCTGACAGAGGATGTCAGTTGGGAAAATGAATTTGATATCTAGAAGCATGGAAATTTGGTGCAGGAGCTCATGGACAGGAGTTCATGAATTTTTGTCTAGGTTGAGTATGATGAAAGAGAATCGTCAGAAAGCATGCGTGATAGGAAAAAATAGTGCCTTGGAATCATTTCGGATCTCAAACACTGGCAGTTACTGAGAATATTTTTGAGTTTATTGAAAAAAAAAATGGAAGAAGATGAAACGCTTGGGAGTGGATGATTACTAGTGATCTGGGAGTTTCACTCCAAGTCTTTAATGTAATTGAACTTTGGTAGTATTTAGAATTTTATTTATTTATTCATTTTCCAAGTGGATGAATAGTCGAGGGGAACCCTAAGGACCCTCTGAGATAAATAGAGGTTTTGTACACCTAAATGGGGCTGCTGCGAGTTAGTAGGAATTTTCTGAGTTCTAATTCATTGTTTAGATATTATTTGTAGACATTTACTTCTGAATTAATATAACAGAGGAAATTTGACCCAAATGCATAGCATTGTTTTTGTGTGCAATTATTTGTTATTGTGTTTTCATAAATGAATCAATTCCGACATGAATGGATGAAACCGTGAATGTTAGTAAAAGTTTCAATTGTGTCTTTTCTATTTAGTGAGTGCAAGGTGTGCACATAGAATGCAAGGAGTGTGTTGACGAGATTTGTTTCTATCCCAAAGATCAGGATAGATAACACAAAACATTCCCTTTGCAAGGAGTGCAAAGAGACTGGTGCAAGGCATGCACAGTCGCCTACAAGAACTCGACCCTTGAGTAAAGATATGATGCAAGGAGTGAACAAATCAAAGATTCAACTAATTGTTGAAGGAGCTTTGAAATAAGTCAAAGAAATAGAAGAGGATAACCTGAGGAGGGAGAGGGGTATTTCTCTTCAAGAAATCCTTAGGATTCTAAGTTATCAAAATCCTTGAAATTAAAGGAGTGCACGGGAAATTGAAATATTCACAATACCAAGCTCAAGAGGAATAACACTTTCCATCAGTGTTAAAGATATCCAATATTCATCTCACAAAAGGAGTAAAGGTTCTAAACCTTTGGACACCCAGAAAACCTTCTAAGTTTGAGTAAGGTGTAAGCCAAAAGGTAGGGAGATCTCAATCGTTTGTTCTGGATGCTAGAGAGTCAGGACCATCCATAAGGAGGGATGCGTGGTGAATGAACAACGTTTCGCTGACTCGTGCTTGGGAGAAGTCAAAGGGCAGAGTGCCAAGAATTCGCGAGAAGAGAAAACATGACTTGATATGAGTTGTTGGACTCAAGAACGATCTACACCATTGATTATCCAAGGTAAAATATTGACATTTTGGGGATCGAGAGTTTTGAGGTGGAAAGTCTTTCAACTTTGCGAAACACAAAGTCCCAAAATCATCGTGATCGTCGGATGGAGGGGGGATCTGGACCATCAGACCTGAAGGATCCAAATTTTGGATTCAGGAGAATAGAGGCAAGGAGACTCTGAAGTCATGAAACATGAAAGGTCGACTTGATCCCAGCCATCGATCAAGGGAATATCAGGACCGCAAATCTCAGGTCATCGCGATTTTAGCTATCGAGGGAACAAAGGTAGTAGCACTCCTAGACTCACGAGACACAAAATTGTGATGTGCCTTTCACTCAGGCATGTGGTCACCGCCTATGGTCACAAGGGATAAAGGGCTTAGTAGGGAAGAGATAACACTCATTTGGCATTGATATTTGAACAACACTTAGGAGAAGTTTCATGGGTCACATACGACCTGTGCCTTTGGAGAAAGGACCTGTGTAGGTGGGTTTTCGGTCTAGAAGATGCCCGAAGAGTCACTCAGACTCGAAATATTGATCGATCCTAGACCAGGAGGTCATGCAACCCTTAAGAGAGAAGGGGGGTCTGCGTCAAGAAATACAAAACAAAGAGAAGGAATTCATATGGGTTGGAACAACAATTTTTACACAATTTAGTTTTTTGTATAAGGAGCAAGTAGAGAGAAAATATGAGAGATTGGAGCTAGTGCATCCATGTAGAGAGACTTCTAGAGCATGATAGAGCGTATATAGAGTGATTTGGATCGGAAGATTGAATATATAGGTTAGGATTAACGAGTGAACTTCTGAGTGAGTTGTATTGAAACCACAAGTGTTTATTGTTGTTGTTGGTATTTTTTTTTCATAGTAGTGAATTTCATTGAGTTCCCAACCAAGATATTGCTAGCTTCCTATGCCAGAGAGACCCTCATAAATGTATGGGAAACCCAAGGGACTTAAATCAGTGAAGAGGTACATTCCTTGAGTTAGGGAGGTCAAGAGAAAGAGATTTGGAGGAAAATCAAGATAGTTGTAGGAAGATCCCAATAAGTTGTGAGTGGACAGTGGGAAACCACTCACTTTTGTGAATTATTAGCCTCAACTTAGGGGTGCCTAGATGTTGATATTTGGAACAGTAAGTTTGTGGCTAGGTGAAATTTTTTTCCCAAGCATATAGTTGGACATCTATTTTTAAAGATAAGTGTTTTATCTTGTTGCTATGTCGTATTATGAGTTTACTTTCTCTATTTTAACTCTGTAATTGAGAATGATTTATATTGTATTGAAATGATTTGTTAGTTTCATTTCATGTCTATTTTAGGTTGTTGTAAATGCAATAAATACATGGTAATAGAAAGTGGTTATTTCTGGCTTTAATTTGTAGCTAAAAGCTACAAGAATTTAATTAGCTAGCAGCACTTTAAAATTTTATGTATATTTTGCAACATAATGTTCTCAGTTGGGATGGGAGATGCTACATTATGGTATCAGAACATCTCGTTCAAACACAAGGCTTGTATGGGATAAGAACCAGTTTGAATTTGAGAAACATTCACTGTTACATATTTGTCTATGACAAATTGGGCGAAAACAAAGAAAAGTAGAGTGGAATACAAATTATTTGTGAGTAAATTCGAGTTTGAGTGACTCAAATATGTTTAGTAAATTTAAGGAACTAAACTTGGAATTTGTAGAGAAAATTTTTACTTGGAAAGGGTCGAAATTAACAATTTAATAGTGATATGTCATGCTGGGTAGAAGTTCAGTAATTGATGATCAAGATCATGTTTGATCTTGAGATTGACAATCGAGATTCACTTTGGTAAATTTAAAATTCCATAAGGTTTCAGCTGTTTGGAAGGTTGATCAAATCAACGTCCAAGATTCAATTTTGGTGGTTGAAAAAATGGATCATACTGACGGTCAATATTAATTTCGTCTGTTGGGAGGTTCGAACAGAGTCGATGACCAATATCATCTTGAGTCGGAGATCAACGACCCATATTCACCTACGTTTTTATTGAAATTTTCTAAGTGTTGAAGTTCATTAGGAGAAATAGTCGATGACCAATGATTGGGTTGGCCACAATGGTTAAGACTTGGTTCAACCAAAGGAAAATTCTTATGGTCAATGGGCCGATGGTTGGGCATTGACCAAATCAAACAATATATTTTCAATCACCAATGGAAATTGTTGATGTCCAATGTGTCGATGGTCGGGCATCAAGAAATTAGTGAAGTGTTTCAAATCGAGGAATAAAAGTCGTTGATGGTGTATGGGTCGATGGTTGGTCATCGATCGATTCGACGATGTGTTCAAGGTTTCCAAGAGAAATGAAGAATGGATGATGAAGTAATAAGGGTGATGATGTGTCATTACAAGTCAGAATCCATGTGTCATGCCACATCAACATCCATGTGTTGTTCCAAATAAGACAATTTGAAACCTCATGATGACATTTCATGCCACATCATCATCCATGTGTCATGCCACATCAACAATTTTCATGTGATCCAAGAAAAGGCCAATGACTAATGGTTGGGTTAGCCAAAATGGTGGGCAGTTTTATCTGCTAATGAGGATCATCGATGGTCGATGGATGATGGTCGCGTAAACTAGTTTAACAAGCTTTTTTGAATAAGTTTCAAAGATAATGGACCGATGACCGATGGTTGGGTTAATAGTTTTAGAAATTCGGAGCTTATATTAACAATCGAGATTGCTTCAGTGGGTGATGAATAGAGAAAGTTCATTCCTAGTCCCAACGAAGGTTTAGCGAATCAACAATTGAGGTTTATTCCAATTTGAGATCAATGACTCATATTTAAAAGGATGATATAACAATAAAGGGTAGAATCATGAAGACGAGTAACACTTTTGCTTGTTTTATGAGAAAAAAAATTGTATTTTCACAAGTTCTTCAACTTCCGGCATACAAAAGTATTTTTTTATTTAGAATTTCATTTTATAGTAAAAACAAATCTTGTGAAGAATTTTGTTATCTTTCCAATGACTATTTTTTAATTTTTTTTTATTAAGATTTGATATGTCAATTTGACAATTGTTTAACAGTATGTTCCTTAAACATGAAAGGAATGATAATGAGTTATTTTTCCCAACAACAATGTATCTATTTTTAAAGTTATGTTTTTAGGAAATGAAATATACTGCAAAAATCTACAAAGACTCTATTTTATTATGACTATAANTCTTTTATGAAGACATAACTCATTTACTTGGGTTTTGTGATCTCTTCAAATGAGATGAAGATGGATCCAGAAAATGTGAAAGCAATCAAAGAATGGCCATCACCAAGAAGCATGTTTCAGGTAAAAATCTTCCATGGATTAGGAAGTTTCTATAGGAAGTTCATCAGAGAATTCAATGGAATTTGTGCACCAATGATGGAAACAGTGAAGAAGAAGAACAAATATTTAAAGTGGACAGAGGAGGCTGAGAGGAGCTTCAATATACTGAAGGAGAAAATAACATAATGACCAATTCTGGTCTTTCCAAATTTTGAAAAGACATTTCATATGAGATGTGATGCGAGTGGAGTTGTAATTGGAGCAGTTTTCAACTAGGGTAATAGGCCTATTGCCTATTTCAGTGAAAATTTGAATGAGACAAAGAGGAAATCCTCCACATATGATAAGAAGTTTTATGCCATAATTCAAGCCCTAAAGAAGTGGAGACATTACCTTTTCCCAGAGGAATTTGTCTTGTATAGCGATAACCAAGCTTTACAATTCATAACGAGACAGGAAAAATTGAATCAGAAGCATGCAAAGTGGATTGAGTTTGTGCAAAATTTTACTTTTGTCATAAAACATATTTTTGGAAATGATAACAAAGTTGTTGATGCATTGAGTAGGAGATGTTTGATTCTATAGGAATTCCAGGAGAAGACCTTGGGGTTTGAACACCTTAAGGACATGTATTGTGATGATACAGACTTCAAGGAAGCATACGAAGCATGTGTGAATCATGTGCTAAGAGATAGAAGCCAGTGGGAAGATTACATGATTCAAGAGGGATTGTTGTTCAAGAGAAATCAGTTTTGCATACCAAAATTCTCAATGAGGGATAACCTTTCGAAGGAGAAGCATAGTGGTGCATTGGATGGACATTTCAGCCATGATAAAATATTTACACAGTTGAGCAGTTCATACTATTGGCCAGGTATGAGAAAATATGTGATAACATTCATGAACATATGTAGAATCTGCCAACATGCGAAAGGAAAAATACAAACCATTGGATTGTATCAGCCATTGCCAATACCAGAGAGGCCTTGGGATGCGATAAGCATGGATTTTGTGTTGGGACTACCAAGAACACAAAGAGGATTCAATTTCATATTTGTGGCGATGGATATATTTTCAAATATGACACATTTTATCCCATGTTAGAAGACCAATGTTGCAACACATGTTGTGAATCTGTTTTTCAAGGAAGTTTGAAGACTTCACGGCCTACCCAGAAGAACTCTATCATTCATAGACACAAAATTTGTTGGTCATTTTTAGAGAACACTATGTAAGAAGTTGGGGACATATATGTCCTTCATCTCAACTTATCATCCTTAGACATATGGGCATACTGAGGTGGTAAACAAAAGTTTGGGAAACTTGTTGAGGAGTCTAGTCACTGAGCATCATAACCAGTGGGAACAGATTCTGCAACAAGCAGAATTTGCATACAATGACTCACCAAACAGAACCACTAGGAAGAGACCATTCCATATATTGTATGGAATGCAACCCATGGGAGTATCCAGGTTGAGAGACTTGGGAGAGAGTGAGATTAGAAGTGTTGGAGACAAATATTTTTCTATAGAAATACAAAAATGCCATTGCCAGATCAAAGGACAATTGCAAAACTCTAGCCAAGAGTAAAAGTGTAGAGGTTATCAACATTGCAGAGAACTTCAATTTCAGGTGGGATATCAGCTTCTATAACATCCCAAGAAAGAAATTTTCCCTAGGGGAACATATAATAAATTAAAGATGAAGAAGATAGGACCATGTAAGATCTTGAGGAAATTTGATGCAAATGCCTATAAGATTGATCTCCCAAATGATGTGGTTATATCACCCATATTCAATGTTTCAGACTTTCATCCTTACATGAAATATGACAGAGGCATCAAAAGATCAAGATAAGTTTCAGTGGGAGAAGAAACTGTTTATAGCAGAAGAACCACAGATGGAGAAGATCATTGATCAGAGAATTGGAAAGAAGACCAGGAGGAAGACCTATCTTGAATATTTGGTTAAGTAGAAGGGACACCTGACAGAGGATGTCAGCTGGGAAAATGAATTTGATATCTAGAAGCATGGAAAGTTGGTGCAGGAGCTCATGGACAGGAGTTCATGAATTTTTGTCTAGGTTGAGTATGATGAAAGAGAATCGTCAGCAAGCATGCGTGGTAGGAAAAAATAGTGCCTTGGAATCATTTTGGATCTCAAACACTGGCAGTTACTGAGAATCTTTTTGAGTTGATTGAAAAAAAAAAAATGGAAGAATATGAAACGCTTGGGAGTGGATGATTACTAGTGATCTGGGAGTTTCACTCCAAGTCTTTAATGTAATTGAACTTCGGTATTATTTAGAATTTTTTTTATTTATTCATTTTCCAAGTGGACGAATATTCGAGGGGAACCCTAAGGACCCTCTGAGATAAATAGAGGTTTTGTACACCCAAATGGGGCTGCTGCGAGTTAGTAGGAATTTTCTGAGTTCTAATTCATTGTTTAGATATTATCTGTAGACATTTACTTCTGAATTAATATAACAGAGGAAATTTGACCCAAATGCATAGCATTGTTTTTGTGTGCAATTATTTGTTATTGTGTTTTCATAAATGAATCAATTCCGACATGAATGGATGAAACCGTGAATGTTAGTAAAAGTTTCAATTGTGTCTTTTCTATTTAGTGAGTGCAAGGTGTGCACATAGAATGCAAGGAGTGTGTTGACGAGATTTGTTTCTATCCCAAAGATCAGGATAGATAACACAAAACATTCCCTTTGCAAGGAGTGCAAAGAGACTGGTGCAAGGCATGCACAGTCGCCTACAAGAACTCGACCCTTGAGTAAAGATATGATGCAAGGAGTGAACAAATCAAAGATTCAACTAATTGTTGAAGGAGCTTTGAAATAAGTCAAAGAAATAGAAGAGGATAACCTGAGGAGGGAGAGGGGTATTTCTCTTCAAGAAATCCTTAGGATTCTAAGTTATCAAAATCCTTGAAATTAAAGGAGTGCACGGGAAATTGAAATATTCACAATACCAAGCTCAAGAGGAATAACACTTTCCATCAGTGTTAAAGATATCCAATATTCATCTCACAAAAGGAGTAAAGGTTCTAAACCTTTGGACACCCAGAAAACCTTCTAAGTTTGAGTAAGGTGTAAGCCAAAAGGTAGGGAGATCTCAATCGTTTGTTCTGGATGCTAGAGAGTCAGGACCATCCATAAGGAGGGATGCGTGGTGAATGAACAACGTTTCGCTGACTCGTGCTTGGGAGAAGTCAAAGGGCAGAGTGCCAAGAATTCGCGAGAAGAGAAAACATGACTTGATATGAGTTGTTGGACTCAAGAACGATCTACACCATTGATTATCCAAGGTAAAATATTGACATTTTGGGGATCGAGAGTTTTGAGGTGGAAAGTCTTTCAACTTTGCGAAACACAAAGTCCCAAAATCATCGTGATCGTCGGATGGAGGGGGGATCTGGACCATCAGACCTGAAGGATCCAAATTTTGGATTCAGGAGAATAGAGGCAAGGAGACTCTGAAGTCATGAAACATGAAAGGTCGACTTGATCCCAGCCATCGATCAAGGGAATATCAGGACCGCAAATCTCAGGTCATCGCGATTTTAGCTATCGAGGGAACAAAGGTAGTAGCACTCCTAGACTCACGAGACACAAAATTGTGATGTGCCTTTCACTCAGGCATGTGGTCACCGCCTATGGTCACAAGGGATAAAGGGCTTAGTAGGGAAGAGATAACACTCATTTGGCATTGATATTTGAACAACACTTAGGAGAAGTTTCATGGGTCACATACGACCTGTGCCTTTGGAGAAAGGACCTGTGTAGGTGGGTTTTCGGTCTAGAAGATGCCCGAAGAGTCACTCAGACTCGAAATATTGATCGATCCTAGACCAGGAGGTCATGCAACCCTTAAGAGAGAAGGGGGGTCTGCGTCAAGAAATACAAAACAAAGAGAAGGAATTCATATGGGTTGGAACAACAATTTTTACACAATTTAGTTTTTTGTATAAGGAGCAAGTAGAGAGAAAATATGAGAGATTGGAGCTAGTGCATCCATGTAGAGAGACTTCTAGAGCATGATAGAGCGTATATAGAGTGATTTGGATCGGAAGATTGAATATATAGGTTAGGATTAACGAGTGAACTTCTGAGTGAGTTGTATTGAAACCACAAGTGTTTATTGTTGTTGTTGGTATTTTTTTTTCATAGTAGTGAATTTCATTGAGTTCCCAACCAAGATATTGCTAGCTTCCTATGCCAGAGAGACCCTCATAAATGTATGGGAAACCCAAGGGACTTAAATCAGTGAAGAGGTACATTCCTTGAGTTAGGGAGGTCAAGAGAAAGAGATTTGGAGGAAAATCAAGATAGTTGTAGGAAGATCCCAATAAGTTGTGAGTGGACAGTGGGAAACCACTCACTTTTGTGAATTATTAGCCTCAACTTAGGGGTGCCTAGATGTTGATATTTGGAACAGTAAGTTTGTGGCTAGGTGAAATTTTTTTCCCAAGCATATAGTTGGACATCTATTTTTAAAGATAAGTGTTTTATCTTGTTGCTATGTCGTATTATGAGTTTACTTTCTCTATTTTAACTCTGTAATTGAGAATGATTTATATTGTATTGAAATGATTTGTTAGTTTCATTTCATGTCTATTTTAGGTTGTTGTAAATGCAATAAATACATGGTAATAGAAAGTGGTTATTTCTGGCTTTAATTTGTAGCTAAAAGCTACAAGAATTTAATTAGCTAGCAGCACTTTAAAATTTTATGTATATTTTGCAACATAATGTTCTCAGTTGGGATGGGAGATGCTACATTATGGTATCAGAACATCTCGTTCAAACACAAGGCTTGTATGGGATAAGAACCAGTTTGAATTTGAGAAACATTCACTGTTACATATTTGTCTATGACAAATTGGGCGAAAACAAAGAAAAGTAGAGTGGAATACAAATTATTTGTGAGTAAATTCGAGTTTGAGTGACTCAAATATGTTTAGTAAATTTAAGGAACTAAACTTGGAATTTGTAGAGAAAATTTTTACTTGGAAAGGGTCGAAATTAACAATTTAATAGTGATATGTCATGCTGGGTAGAAGTTCAKTAATTGATGATCRAGATCATGTTTGATCTTGAGATYGACRATYGAGATTCACTTTGGTAAATTTAAAAKTCCATAAGGTTTCAGCTGTTTGGAAGGTTGATCAAATCAAYGTCCAAGATTCMATTTTGGTGGTTGAAAAAATGGATCATACTGACGGTCAATATTAATTTCGTCTGTTGGGAGGTTYGAAYAGAGTCGATGACCAATATCATCTTGAGTCGGAGATCAACGACCCATATTCACCTACRTTTTTATTGAAATTTTCTAAGTGTTGAAGTTCATTAGGAGAAATAGTYGATGACCAATGATTGGGTTGGCCACAWTGGTTAAGACTTGGTTCAACCAAAGGAAAATTCTTATGGTCAATGGGCCRATGGTTGGGCATTGACCAAATCAAACAATATATTTTCAATCACCAATGGAAATTGTTGATGKCCAATGTGTCGATGGTCGGGCATCAAGAAATTAGTGAAGTGTTTCAAATCRAGGAATAAAAGTCGTTGATGGTGTATGGGTCGATGGTTGGTCATCGATCGATTCGACGAKGTGTTCAAGGTTTCCAAGAGAAATGAASAATGGATGATGAAGKAATAAGGGTGATGATGTGTCATTACAAGTCAKAATCCATGTGTCATGCYACATCAACATCCATGTGTTSTTYCAAATAAGACAATTTGAMACCTCATGATGACATTTCATGCCACATCATCATCCATGTGTCATGCCACATCAACAATTTTCATGTGAKCCAAGAAAAKGCCAATGACTAATGGTTGGGTYRRCCAAAATGGTGGGYAGTTTTATCTKCTAATGAGGATCATCGATGGTCGATGGATGATGGTCGCGTAAACTAGTTTAACAAGYTTTTTTGAATAAGTTTCAAAGATAATGGACYGATGACCGATGGTTGGGTTAATAKTTTTAGAAATTCGGAGCTTATATTAACAATCGAGATTGCTTCAGTGGGYGATGAATAGAGRAAGTTCATTCCTAGTCCCAACGAAGGTTTAGCGRATCAACAATTGAGGTTTATTYCAATTTGAGATCAAYGACTCATATTTAAAAGGATGATATAACAATAAAGGGTAGAATCATGAAGACGAGTAACACTTTTGCTTGTTTTATGAGAAAAAAAATTGTATTTTCACAAGTTCTTCAACTTCCGRCATACAAAAGTATTTTTTTATTTAGAATTTCAYTTTATAGTAAAAAMAAAWCTTGTGAAGAATTTTGTTATCTTTCCAATGACTATTTTTTAATTTTTTTTTATTAAGATTTGATATGTCAATTTGACAATTGTTTAACAGTATGTTCCTTAAACATGAAAKGAATGATAATGAGTTATTTTTCCCAACAACAATGTATCTATTTTTAAAGTTATGTTTTTAGGAAATGAAATATACTGCAAAAATCTACAAAGACTCTATTTTATTATGACTATAATTTTGAATCTAACARATGAATATTATAATTTCTAGAATTTTTTTAAGTTGACCAAGATGAAAACGTTGCATATTTTAARCACATGTTTTCACACATCTTGTATCTATCTTAATTTTTACTTAAAAGTAAAATCTAAATATACCCTTTTGAAAAGAACGGTTTAAAGATTATGAATATAATTTTTTCTAAATTTTTTACGCTTTATTTTTAGAGATATAGATATTTCATTTCATTGAATCATAATGTCTGTTGAAAATATTATGGAGTGATTTTTTATAAAAATTAAATAAAATTGGATAAAAATAATGAAAATGAAAACAAATTATAGGAATTGAAAGTAGATTCAATTTTGCAAATGCTAGTGTCATTTTTTAAATCAAATTATGAGTATTTGTAGGAGTCTGCAACCTCCAAAGTTCATGTAATCTTAGGGGAATTCTCTAGTTTCTGAATACAGTCCCAATTTTTAGTTTTCTACCGAAATACTCTTTCGACCGAAACAATATTTTTTTGGTTGAAAAACTAAATTCTAATGGAAACCGTAAAAGCTAAATGGTTTCCAAGTTTTTTGGCCGAAAAAACCTTATTTCGGTCGAAAGATTGTTGAGTGAATTCCATCCGTCAGAAAAAATGAAAAGCCATGTTTTATCGTTTCATTTCACACCAAATTGTATAAATATGCTTTCGAGTAAACACATTTAACACAATTCATAACTTGTTTGATGGTTTTCTAGAGCACCTAAACAAAGTTTCGAATCATATTTTTGGTTTTTGTTGAATAAGGTAATTATGTTTGTTCAAGTTTTTATTGGAATAACAATTTATATGTTGAAAGATAAATGTTGAGCATTTTTTCAAGGTGAAGTCTTTATTGAACATATCTTTTATAGATAACTATAAAAGTCACGAGAAACAAAAGTTTGCACAAGAGAAAATTTGACCGCACTCGAGATGATACTCACCAAAACAAACAAAGGCAAGAGAAATATTGGAGAAAGAAACGAGAACGTGTGGATATTTAAGAAATAGATGATGTTAATGTAAATAGAGATTTTCAGCAAGAAGAAGTCCAACCAAGTTTGCATGCACATATTGTCTATATTAAAAGTATAGAATTCAAATTTAAAATAGTATTTAATATAATTGATTGTAATTACAATTTGATGTTTTTAAAAAAACATAAATAGATTTGTATCATAATGTCGAAGAAGACATTGAAACCGAAATTGAAATAGAAGACAAATCACCTATATGTACGTACATAAATTTAGATAATACAAGATGAACACTTGTATATATAGTTTAGTGAAAATTTATGTTTGGGTTTAGTTTTTTAATATAAAATTTAAATTGAAATATGCAGGAGAATCTATCAACATTGATGATGAAATATTAGAAAATGTTGATACTCACAAATTTGGGAAGAAAAAAGATAAGCATTGTATAAGATATCAAACTAAGAATATGTATAATACTTTTTTCAAAGATGAATAAGTAACAGTACAAGATCAACTTTTAGTCTGTCTAATAAAGTCAAGAAATTTAAAAGAAGATACATCATTATTGGGTATTCAAAAGTCAACAAAGGATACAATGGTGAAACATAATGTCTTTGAAAATATAACTAGAGTATTAAAATCTTTTGGAAAATCTCAAAAAAAATATGTCAGTGTTGCACATAGAGTAATACAAACAACAGTTGTTTCATCTAGCAATATAAAAGATCATTTGAAATGAAACATGACAAAAATGATGGGAATGTCAAGAAAAACATTGCACAAACATAGAAAATTTTGATCGCAAATAGATGCAAATGATGAACTAGCTTGTTGGATAGTGATTTCTAGACAACCCTACAAATATAGACTTGTAGAAAATGTTAAAGAGTTGGCCTATAATTGTTGCTTGGAATAATCTTGTGATTCACCACATACAAAGGATGTGTTGCGACGAAGAATAGCATGAAAACAATATGAATAACATCCAAAACATATATTTCCAATGACACAAATATAATTGTTCAATAAGTTCAAAGAAGAGAACAAAGAAGTTAAAATTTTCATCAATACATTTGTGCAACAAAATCTATGGTTTGTTAGACCCATCATTGTTCGTGATACTTGTTGGTGTCATTATGATGTGGAATTTGAGTTGTATTACGACACTTTTTTGGATTTTGGTAAAACTTTATGGCCAATTTCACCTCCTCCTTCCACATTCCATGATTTTATATCTAAAATTCTATGTGAGAGATAATGATGATTTATTTTAAAAAAACAAATGTGTTGGTGGAAATAAATGTGATCTTTGTGGAAATCTAGGTTTGCTTCATTTAAAGTATCATATTGATATGAATGATCAATCATTTTCTAATATAATAGCCAATTGGAAGAGATATGAATATATCAACATCACAACTCCACATTCTTCAAATGTTATTTCCAAAATGATTGATTTGAAGGTAGATAAAATCGGTGTGATAGATTTTTTGAAAAATTTTGAGGAAAAAACTTATAAATACACCAAGAATTCACATATAGTTCGATGGAAAGACCTACAATTCAAACAATCTCGTGAAGTGTTTCCACCAGGGACAATTTTGTCTCTAGTTGATTTTGAAGAGAATTACACATTCCCTACACAAAAAGAAATACACAGTGAAAATTATCATTATGATCAAGTCAGGATATTTATCCATGTTCTATATAGACATGCTCAACGGAGTCTTCATAACATAGAGAAAACCAATGACAATCGGCATTTTATTAAAGAATATCACTTTTATATAAGTGATGATCGAGCATATGACACACATTATGTACAACATTGTTTTGATAAATTTTATGATTCATTAAAAGAATGTGAAATCAGATTTGATTGACATCGGATATGGTCAAATGGGTGTGTGGGTCAGTTCAAATCTTCACGATCATTCTATTGGTTATGTCATCTTCATAAAAAATTAAACATTACATTGTTGGAATTTTTTTGAGACTGATCATGGAAAAGGAGAGCACAACGATGCAGGGGCATCTGTAAAATGAGCTATTGGAAGGTATCATATGAACCCTCATGCCAATCAATTTGAATCCGCTGAACAAGTTGTTGAATGGTGCAAAATGGCTCTAAACCATGAATATAATTCGTCAAATGGTGTGCGCATGTATGTCTATATATAAATGTTACACATGTACACATGATATTTTTATTTGAACGTGTTCAAATGTATATTCAATCTTCAATCAATTTCTTGAGAGATTTCAATTTAACAAGTTCTTGTCTTGTGCAGGTTTTTTTGGTATGTTCCCATATGACGTCACTACAATACCTTGGACAAGAAAAATACATTCAGTTAAAAAAAAATATTTTCAAAATGGGTTTTCATTTGATAGATGAAATGAGTCATGTTTTTGTTCAACTTTCATAGAAGACACATAATCCATAGATATTTTTGAAAACAAAAATAAAAAACATGTTAAATCTTGGAGACATACCGAACTTAATGTAAAAGGAAAAATGCCATATGCAAGCTCAAACGAGATGGAATCAAATGAAACTATAGTGTTAGTTGATGGAGATACAATTTTTGATCTTGTTAGAGAAGGTAGTTTTTATGTTTAAATTTTTTGAAATAACTCGTAGATGTACTTGTGCGATAATCTAACACAAATTATTTGTTTTCCAATATATCCAATTATTTGCAGGAGATGTCTTTTCCATGGTTGCACCTGTAGAAAACAATGAAAATGTGAAATATTATTTGATATGATGCACATAACAAAAGATAAAGCTATTAGAAGATTTTGATGATAACGGTTTTATATATGAAAGAGGATCCATTGTATTGAAAGGATTTTTTTTCAAGAAACCCATCAAACCGATACTCATGTTCACTTTCAATACTATGAGTCAGATGTCACAAGTTGTCCCTATAGTCATTTGGTATGTGGAATGCGCATAAAGTTAATAGAAGTTCAATTAAAAAAAAATGTTAGAAAATGGAAAATGTTCAAAGTAGATCATGAATAAATAATTGAAGATAGAATACCATTACGATGTTTTTAAACAAGTGGCACATGTACATTCCAAAATTTTTATTTTGCATTGAAAATACAAGTCTTTATGAATATCTAGGATTCTAGAATCATTTTTATTTTAGTTTACTTTACTTTCATGGTCCATTCAATTAAGAAAAGTTGTATTTACCATGAATTATAAAGTTTATCAAACCTTATTTACAATTTCAGGGAAGAACCTATAGATTGTATCGAGGGAACCTAAATTGATGACTTGTTTTGACTATTTTCAACCAAATTTTCAAATAGGATATGTATAAAAATGGTATGTATAAAAAACTCCAGATCATTCTTAAAAAACACAGATAAAATATGGTTCAACCATATTTTATCTATGTTTTTCAACCATTACACCAATCAAAATTATTTTATGAGTATTACACCAATCAAAATTGAGTTGTATACCTTTTGTGTTATGATCATTTTATTTTAAACTAAAAAATTGTTAAATATCATTTCCATTGAACACCTATTTTTTTCAATAGTATTTTTTCCATTTTATTTTAATAAT
>JZKD02S0450118.1:196605-207975 GCA_000966675.3 Picea glauca
GGGATGTTACATAGGTGACACTTGTACGGGGAGGATTTTTATGGATTAAATCATTAAACTTTAAATCAAATGGGATTTTGTGAAAGTAAAGGACTTCGAAACTCTATATAATGGAGGGAGGAGAAGTATGATGGGGATCTTCTGTTATGCGTACCATTACATTGCAAAAATTTATACTTGAATGACATAGCTTGTGGGAGTTGGGATACCCAGCTTGGTGAGGAGTGGTAGCTCAACCTTGCGAGGCGAGTTGGAAGTTAGATAATTCTTTGTTAGTGTGCATGGACCCTTTTTCACTTGGGGGCTAAGGGGGGATAAGAGTACCCCTAGCGCTGGTTGGGAGGTATCGATGAAGTCTCATCGGTCGACAAGCGGGAGCTGCATGAAGCACAAGGGACAACAATTTAGAGCGGGCTACTTGGGATACAATACGCTTCCTTTATTTCTGCATCGTAGATTGTTAGTATGATTTATGCTTTTAATTCTATATGTTTAATTGGATAAATAAATGATTGTCTTAGAATTCTAGTTGATAACTAAAATTTCCCCCATATCCTTTGGCTCGATGTTGATTGATTCCCATGGCCTTTGATCCCTGCATGTCTTGACCATCCTATGGTTTATTTATTTGTGAGGATTGCAGTTTATTTTTTCCTTTGTCCCTACTTCATTAGTCCACACTTGAGTAGTCATCCAGGAGCGTGATCTACAATCATCACTTCGATGTCAATAGACCTATGGATCTAAATGACCTACTTTTTTGTGCGTGGATGATGAGTGAATGATGTTCCTGCGAGTCGTCTGCCCATGTTGATTGTTCTTGGTTGACTGATGGTCAATGTGCCTTCTAGATATGGTGATGGTATTAAGGGGTACATGTTGTGAGATCCTACTTCCCACAAGATCACCATTAACATAGATGTAATATTTGATGAATCATCTCTCATCAAATCCAATGTAGATGTTCAAATGAAACATGAAGAAGAACCAAAGTATCAACAATTTCAGTTTGAAAATAATGAAGGTGAACATGAACAAGTTTCATAATATGTTCATGAAGAGTCTCCTGTTGCATAGGGAATAATGGATGATGATGACATTCAATAGATTGTGGATGAACCACAAACTTCTCTAAGGAGGTTTACACGGGTCAGAAATCCTCCAAGAAGGTATGATGATTTTCTTTCATCAGTTTCTTTAAGTACTAATGATGATGAGCCTTTATGCTAACATGAAGTTGTGAAGGGGCTTAACAGTGATAAATGGAAAGAAACAATGAAGGATGAAATGAAGGAATTAGAGAGGAACGTTACATGGGTCCTCGTAGAACTTCCAAGAGACAAACAAACGGTAGGTTTCAAGTGGGTCTACAAGCTAAAGAAGGGTGTTGATGCTAAGGTGGAAAGGTATAAAGCAAGGTTGGTTGCGAAAGGATATTCTCAAAAAGAAGGTGTTGACTTTCATGAGATTTTTTCACTAGTTGTAAAGATTGTTTAAATTCGAATTGTGTTAGCATTAGTTGCATTTCTTGATTTGGAGTTGGAGCAACTAGATGTTAAGACTCCTTTCTTACATGGAGATTTGAATGAGGAAATTTACATGGAACAACCGGAAGGGTTCGTTCAAAATCACAATAAGAAATTTGTTTGCAGGCTCAATAAATCATTATATGTTCTGAGGTAGTCGCCCATACAATGGTACAAGAAATTTGACTCTTTCATGGTAAGACAAAATTATACAAGGAGTGATTATGATCATTGTGTCTACTTTAATAAATTGAATAATGACATATTCATTATCTTGGTATTGTATTTTGATGAGATGATTTTAGAAAGCAAAAGCATAACTTAGATCAATAGGCAGAAGGCTAGGATGTTTGGTATGAAATATCTAGGGGCAACAAGACATATTTTGGGCATGGAGATATTGAGATACAGAGGAATGGTAAGTTTTAGTTGTCACAAGAGA
Source organism: Picea glauca (assembly GCA_000966675.3). NCBI lineage: Eukaryota > Viridiplantae > Streptophyta > Pinopsida > Pinales > Pinaceae > Picea > Picea glauca. The sequence continues at coordinate 198,574 of JZKD02S0450118.1, forward strand.
TGTATGTTGAGAAGATACTTTTGAGGTTTGGTATGAACGATGTGAAATAAGCTTTAGTCCCTTTGGCTTCCCATTTTAATCTTTCTTCAAGTTTATGTCATAGTACAAAAGAAGAAAAGGAAAATATGTATCTTATACCATATGCTAATGCATTAGGAAGTCTAATGTATGTGATGGTTAGTACAAGACTAGACATTTCACATGCGGTTGGGGTTGTTAGGAGATTTATGGCAAATCCAAGTAAAGAGCATTGGACAACAGTGAAATGGGTGCTTCGGTATCTAAGAGCACAAGTGATTACTATATCACCTATAATAGTGGTCGTGAGTTAGTCTTTGCATATGTTGATTCTGATTTTGCGGGTGATTTGGACAAGAGAAGGTAGACTTAGGGTATATTTTTAGTCTTACAGGTGGAGCGATTAGTAGGATGTCAAAGCTTCTTTATCCACTATAGAATATGTAGCTCCTTCACATGCTTGTAAAGAGGTAGTTTGGTTAAAAGGTTTGTTTGGTGAGTTTAGAAGGATGTGGGACAAAATAAAGTTACTTTGTGATAGTGAGAGTGCTATTCACTTGGATATGAATCAATCCTACCACAGTAAAAGAAAACATATACCTATCAAGTACCATTTTGTAAGACAGATCATTGATGAAAGTGGAGTCTTTCTTGAGAAAGTGCATACAAAAGAGAATTACGCAGACATGTTCTCAAAACCAGTACTATTAGAGAAGCTACATGGTGCTTGGCTTCTCTTGGCTTGCAAAAAAGGTGATGAACAAAAACAAGAGCAAGGTATCAGGTATCAGGTTAATTGTTGTCAAGGTGGAGATTGTTGAATATGCCAACCAATTTCCCAGAATTGGTAGATATGAGCAGAATTAGTGGAGCCTATTTTTTAGAAATTTGTTCAACCAAATCTACCAATTTGGTATGAACGCACAAGTTTAGAAACTAGTTATGTAACCAATCTAAATCTGTTCATTGTTTATGTAAGCCCGTAGAAGCAGACATGAGTGTGAGATGAGTGTGAGCATGTTGTAATCTCCTTGATCTAAATAATAAAACAAAGGTAGTACGTAAAATCTCTGTGCTTTAGTTTTGTACTTGAATTATGATATTTGTGTTTCTGCATTTGCAAATTTCAACAATCAATACCAATTTTACAGAAAACCATTACCATTGAGCAAATTGAACATAACAATCGACACATCTCTCCCAAGGAAATTACATCATGACAAATTGAACATAACAATGGACAGCTTTGTCGCTACGATCTCATGAGTAATCTAGTATGATCTAGTATGACCAACGTGTCCTTAAACAATGATTTAGATAAAATGACTGGTAACGATGGAGATTAGGATTCGAATGTTCAAATTTATATGTTCCAGGTTTTGCAAATGATACAAAGTAGCTTGTAACTAGGTTTTATTCATAGACCATTTCGAATATAGTATTCGTCTGTGGCAACGTGATGTAGATCTTATCACGATACTATGTACTATGTCAGAAAATGTAACACGCCAAAGCAAACTTTGTCAATGGATACGAACGATATAGAACTGTTGGGTGCACAGCTAATATTTAGCAAAACAACCACTCTTATAACCCTTCAATCACAAAGGTATGAATCATAATAGCGCGAGATTAGGATACTATAATGATGCCAACAGAGATGAAGTTCCACAGAAATTTGTCCAAGAGTTATTTGCTCAATAATACAAAACAGTTATTCCTTAAAACAACTAGCATCTTTCAAGTCACAGTCTGGGTAATCATTCCTGGAAAAATCCCTTATAATTTTTTTTTACAAATTTGTAACAATACAATGGTTTTTGGGCTAGCCCTATGGATCGTTTGAAACGCTTGGTTAATAATGAAAAACTTAGTAAAAATACATACCAGTTTGAAAAAATACAATAGTATTTGGGCTAACCCTATGGATCTTGATGTGGGGTTTAAGGATCTGCTCCCAGAGAAAAATTATAACACTTCTAACTGCCGAGGGAAAAAGATAAAACCGTTTATTGCAAACGCAGTTAAAAAAAAAGGATCGGATCCACTACTCAATCAAACAGTGCAACGGTATACATGTTGAAAGGTCATTTGAAGTGGTGAGTAGATTAGTTCTATGAAGAAAACACCTGTGAATGTTGTCTTAGACATATGTCACTGATTTTATTGAGTAATTAAAATCAATAATTTTTTTGTAGGTTCCAAACAGTGTAATTTTAAAACAAAAAGTTTTAAGAGTATTTATGAAGTCTTTTGAAGTTTACGGGAGAAAAAGGAACTTTCACTATAAATACATAATGTTCTGGTCAAGGGATTATTGATTATCTCACATAAAAGAGATAAGAGAATTATGCAAAAGAGAACAATTAATAATAAGAAAAGAATAGAGAGAAGCAATAACAGCTTTATAAAAGTTGTATTAATAAGAAGATATAGAGAATCTTGAATTAATGTTTTGTATTTTTCTTTAGTTTTTGTAAGTTTGGTTGAAGTTTAGACTAGCAGGTATCTTTATTTGGGATTTGAAAGAAGGGTGGTTTTTGGCCATAGAATTCATTAGAAGGAAGTATGTAACTTTATAATTCTCAATGTTTTTTTTTAAGTCACATTGGTTATGCAACATGAAATTCTTCCTTGCATGTGCTTAAGTTGTTTTAATTATATATTTTTTCATGGTTTAAAATTTCATGTATGTTTTTTAATGTTTTGGGTTTTAAGTTTAATATTGACAGCTCTAAAAGTTGATGTTTTGTCTAAATAAGGCTTCATGATCTTAGTATGGAAGAAGACAACATGAGTCTAGAACATACAAGGGGAGCAAGAATACCCACATGAAATCAACTAGATGTTGAGAGCCATCTTTGCAAGAAATGTGTCACTCTAGAAGATTATAGAAGAGTGTTTGCAAGAAATGTTTATGAAGGCTTATGATAAGGAGAAGAAAGAAGAGGCTCCACATTAATGATGAGGAAGTTGAAACCCTAAAATAAACATGGAAACTTATACTTATGCACAAATCCCTAAAATATATTGATTTGATTTGAGACATGGTGAAATTTTTCAAATTTGATCAAATTGAAGACCACAAGAGAGTAAAACTCATGGAGACTTTGCACAATAGTAAAAGGGCGCTTGTCCTTTGGTGGATAAAGTACAGTTGGACAACTAGAGAAATGAGAAGGATAAGAATAAGACTCTAATAAGATGGTGGGCATGCTAAAGCTTATGTTTCTATAACGAATTACTCATCTAACATGTTTAAGATGTTGTAGAACCTAACACATCTTTCAATGATAGTAATTGAGAAAAGTGCAACAAGAATGTGTCTAGAAGCTTACCTTCTTCAGATTGTTGTTGAAGATAGAAAATCACCCTAACCATAAAGAGTTGAAACAAAGGATGGCAATTTTTGAAACTAAATTTAGTATTGGAGATAAATGTTGTTTAGATAACTTAGTATCTAAGGAAATTGTTGATAAGATGAAGTTGGCATGCACCCTCCATCTAAATGATTATCATTTCTTTTAATCACATAAAGGATACTATGTCATTGTTTGAGAGTAATGCTTAGTAAATTTCCATCTTGTGAATTATCATGACTAAGTTTCCAATGGATGTTTTTCATTTTTTTCCTAATTTTTTTTTCTTAATGATGTAGAAAATTAGTTTTTGCTAGATTAGGTAAAAATTAAGTTTAAATTGTGGCCAATGAAGAAGGAAAATATAGACAATGCCAACAACAATTATTACATTTTTAGTAGTAGAGTGATTCTATGAAAAATAGTGAATCTTTTGAAACGAAAAAAGAAGGCAATATCTTTCTTTTTTTTCATTTTTCCAAAGAATTTAAGTTAAAAAGAGAAAATAATGACATAGTTGTAGAAGTTAGTGAGATATTAGAAAATGTTATTGAGGTTAATTTAAATAAGATGGAAAATGGATTTACAACTTTGGGAAACATTCACCATCAAATTGAATTGATCTAAAGTTTTAGTTTATTAAGGAAACCTTCACATAGATTAACATTTGTTGAAGGATTTGGAGATCAATAGGTAGTCAGCTTTGAAATGTTATCACTCACATGTTCCCTAAAGGAAATTTTCAACCTATGAGAAAATACCTAAACTAAAATTACAACCTTTGATGCTTGAGAAAACTTAAAAAACTTAACAATATAACCAATATACCTCAATTATATGATTCTTCCAAAGAGGGGATCCCACATGATCTATTTAATTCCTATGGTTATATTTTGAGAGGAAACCGAGAAACAAAATACCACATCGCACATACCTATCAAATCTAAACACAATACTACATATAACACNGTGGAGCGATTAGTAGGATGTCAAAGCTTCTTTATCCACTATAGAATATGTAGCTCCTTCACATGCTTGTAAAGAGGTAGTTTGGTTAAAAGGTTTGTTTGGTGAGTTTAGAAGGATGTGGGACAAAATAAAGTTACTTTGTGATAGTGAGAGTGCTATTCACTTGGATATGAATCAATCCTACCACAGTAAAAGAAAACATATACCTATCAAGTACCATTTTGTAAGACAGATCATTGATGAAAGTGGAGTCTTTCTTGAGAAAGTGCATACAAAAGAGAATTACGCAGACATGTTCTCAAAACCAGTACTATTAGAGAAGCTACATGGTGCTTGGCTTCTCTTGGCTTGCAAAAAAGGTGATGAACAAAAACAAGAGCAAGGTATCAGGTATCAGGTTAATTGTTGTCAAGGTGGAGATTGTTGAATATGCCAACCAATTTCCCAGAATTGGTAGATATGAGCAGAATTAGTGGAGCCTATTTTTTAGAAATTTGTTCAACCAAATCTACCAATTTGGTATGAACGCACAAGTTTAGAAACTAGTTATGTAACCAATCTAAATCTGTTCATTGTTTATGTAAGCCCGTAGAAGCAGACATGAGTGTGAGATGAGTGTGAGCATGTTGTAATCTCCTTGATCTAAATAATAAAACAAAGGTAGTACGTAAAATCTCTGTGCTTTAGTTTTGTACTTGAATTATGATATTTGTGTTTCTGCATTTGCAAATTTCAACAATCAATACCAATTTTACAGAAAACCATTACCATTGAGCAAATTGAACATAACAATCGACACATCTCTCCCAAGGAAATTACATCATGACAAATTGAACATAACAATGGACAGCTTTGTCGCTACGATCTCATGAGTAATCTAGTATGATCTAGTATGACCAACGTGTCCTTAAACAATGATTTAGATAAAATGACTGGTAACGATGGAGATTAGGATTCGAATGTTCAAATTTATATGTTCCAGGTTTTGCAAATGATACAAAGTAGCTTGTAACTAGGTTTTATTCATAGACCATTTCGAATATAGTATTCGTCTGTGGCAACGTGATGTAGATCTTATCACGATACTATGTACTATGTCAGAAAATGTAACACGCCAAAGCAAACTTTGTCAATGGATACGAACGATATAGAACTGTTGGGTGCACAGCTAATATTTAGCAAAACAACCACTCTTATAACCCTTCAATCACAAAGGTATGAATCATAATAGCGCGAGATTAGGATACTATAATGATGCCAACAGAGATGAAGTTCCACAGAAATTTGTCCAAGAGTTATTTGCTCAATAATACAAAACAGTTATTCCTTAAAACAACTAGCATCTTTCAAGTCACAGTCTGGGTAATCATTCCTGGAAAAATCCCTTATAATTTTTTTTTACAAATTTGTAACAATACAATGGTTTTTGGGCTAGCCCTATGGATCGTTTGAAACGCTTGGTTAATAATGAAAAACTTAGTAAAAATACATACCAGTTTGAAAAAATACAATAGTATTTGGGCTAACCCTATGGATCTTGATGTGGGGTTTAAGGATCTGCTCCCAGAGAAAAATTATAACACTTCTAACTGCCGAGGGAAAAAGATAAAACCGTTTATTGCAAACGCAGTTAAAAAAAAAGGATCGGATCCACTACTCAATCAAACAGTGCAACGGTATACATGTTGAAAGGTCATTTGAAGTGGTGAGTAGATTAGTTCTATGAAGAAAACACCTGTGAATGTTGTCTTAGACATATGTCACTGATTTTATTGAGTAATTAAAATCAATAATTTTTTTGTAGGTTCCAAACAGTGTAATTTTAAAACAAAAAGTTTTAAGAGTATTTATGAAGTCTTTTGAAGTTTACGGGAGAAAAAGGAACTTTCACTATAAATACATAATGTTCTGGTCAAGGGATTATTGATTATCTCACATAAAAGAGATAAGAGAATTATGCAAAAGAGAACAATTAATAATAAGAAAAGAATAGAGAGAAGCAATAACAGCTTTATAAAAGTTGTATTAATAAGAAGATATAGAGAATCTTGAATTAATGTTTTGTATTTTTCTTTAGTTTTTGTAAGTTTGGTTGAAGTTTAGACTAGCAGGTATCTTTATTTGGGATTTGAAAGAAGGGTGGTTTTTGGCCATAGAATTCATTAGAAGGAAGTATGTAACTTTATAATTCTCAATGTTTTTTTTTAAGTCACATTGGTTATGCAACATGAAATTCTTCCTTGCATGTGCTTAAGTTGTTTTAATTATATATTTTTTCATGGTTTAAAATTTCATGTATGTTTTTTAATGTTTTGGGTTTTAAGTTTAATATTGACAGCTCTAAAAGTTGATGTTTTGTCTAAATAAGGCTTCATGATCTTAGTATGGAAAAAGACAACATGAGTCTAGAACATACAAGGGGAACAAGAATACCCACATGAAATCAACTAGATGTTGAGAGTCATCTTTGCAAGAAATGATGTCACTCTAGAAGATTATAGAAGAGTGTTTGCAAGAAATGTTTATGAAGGCTTATGATAAGGAGAAGAAAGAAGAGGCTCCACATTGATGATGAGGAAGTTGAAACCCTAAAATAAACATGGAAACTTATACTTATGCACAAATCCCTAAAATATATTGATTTGATTTGATGATGAGAAAGTTGAAACCCTAAAATAAACATGGAAACTTATACTTATGCACAAATCCCTAAAATATATTGATTTGATTTGAGACATGGTGAAAAATTTCAAATTTGATCAAATTGAAGACGAGAGTAAAACTCATGGAGACTTTGCACAATAGTAAAAGGGCGCGTGTCCTTTGGTGGATAAAGTACAGTTGGACAACTAGAGAAATGAGAAGGATAAGAATAAGACTCTAATAAGATGGTGGGCATGCTAAAGCTTATGTTTCTATAACGAATTACTCATCTAACATGTTTAAGATGTTGTAGAACCTAACACATCTTTCAATGATAGTAATTGAGAAAAGTGCAACAAGAATGTGTCTAGAAGCTTACCTTCTTCAGATTGTTGTTGAAGATAGAAAATCACCCTAACCATAAAGAGTTGAAACAAAGGATGGCAATTTTTGAAACTAAATTTAGTATTGGAGATAAATGTTGTTTAGATAACTTAGTATCTAAGGAAATTGTTGATAAGATGAAGTTGGCATGCACCCTCCATCTAAATGATTATCATTTCTTTTAATCACATAAAGGATACTATGTCATTGTTTGAGAGTAATGCTTAGTAAATTTCCATCTTGTGAATTATCATGACTAAGTTTCCAATGGATGTTTTTCATTTTTTTCCTAATTTTTTTTTCTTAATGATGTAGAAAATTAGTTTTTGCTAGATTAGGTAAAAATTAAGTTTAAATTGTGGCCAATGAAGAAGGAAAATATAGACAATGCCAACAACAATTATTACATTTTTAGTAGTAGAGTGATTCTATGAAAAATAGTGAATCTTTTGAAACGAAAAAAGAAGGCAATATCTTTCTTTTTTTTCATTTTTCCAAAGAATTTAAGTTAAAAAGAGAAAATAATGACATAGTTGTAGAAGTTAGTGAGATATTAGAAAATGTTATTGAGGTTAATTTAAATAAGATGGAAAATGGATTTACAACTTTGGGAAACATTCACCATCAAATTGAATTGATCTAAAGTTTTAGTTTATTAAGGAAACCTTCACATAGATTAACATTTGTTGAAGGATTTGGAGATCAATAGGTAGTCAGCTTTGAAATGTTATCACTCACATGTTCCCTAAAGGAAATTTTCAACCTATGAGAAAATACCTAAACTAAAATTACAACCTTTGATGCTTGAGAAAACTTAAAAAACTTAACAATATAACCAATATACCTCAATTATATGATTCTTCCAAAGAGGGGATCCCACATGATCTATTTAATTCCTATGGTTATATTTTGAGAGGAAACCGAGAAACAAAATACCACATCGCACATACCTATCAAATCTAAACACAATACTACATATAACACCGCTCTCAAATCTGAGTTATCAATTGGAAAACTAGTGAATGAGGAGGCCTTCCAAGATCCAAAATCTAGGGGATGCCAAGTCCCCAAAGGAAAGGTGCTAAACAAGGTATCATAGTCAGAACTTTCACTAAAGTTTCAAGTACCGCCACAAAGAAGAGCAACCTACCTAGGAGCCTAAATAATGATTATATTCCTATATTAGGTAGCATAGGCACTTCCCACTAACGCCTCTATAGGTATCTAGTAAGCTTACCACTTCATCTTCATATTCAATGGTAAAATAGTGTGTTTCCGAAAATAAAACTCCAAGTTCTAAAAGTGATTAAACTAAGGGGCTATCCAACTTTCAAAATCATCTTCATTCTTCACTAGTATGTTAGAGGAAATTTGTAGTGTCTATGGATTTAACAATTTTTAATGAGTTCTAGTTTGGTTTCATGCCCTTTGAGACCTATAGCATGGTCCTAAATAGTATTCTAGTTGTTCGTTTGGTACAAATGTAAAAGTCTAATATCTTTTAGGATTAAGTTCATTTTAGAGCTATTCATCAAACAAAGGCTGAGTGTCTTCTGTGTGTTTTGTAAAGAATATTTTGAATGATGTTTGAATGTTTGCAGTGTGTAAGGTTTTATAGCAGAAAATGTTTATTGAAACTTAAATAATATAAAGACAATTTGTTTAATTGATTTCTTCAAAATGTTTTGCAACAATTATGAAACAATGATGAATAGAAAATACCATATGTTGATAAAGCGTTTTAAGAAAGTTTACCAGATCTTTTATGATATGCTTAATTCATAAATCAATCATCATCCTCATAAACATTCACCATATAACTTCTCTTTTTCTAACTAACAATCATCCAATGATACTTAGATTTACACAAAATGACTGATACTTAGATTTACACAAAATGATACTTTTTCCTAATAGCGATCGAGATTAGGATTTAAATTTCAAATCTATATGTTCCAGGTTTTGCAAATGATACAAACTAGCTTGTCACATGGAATGTTTCATTCATAGATCATTTAGAACATAGTAT
>JZKD02S0450119.1:0-17535 GCA_000966675.3 Picea glauca
GTAAAACTTTCAAAACTGTTATCCTAAACCTAGAAAGATATGATGCTCATGTTGCATTCACGATGCTGATTGTGCCTTGTGAGCATACAATATTTGTTTGTTTTCTTGTGAGCATGCCTTCCATTTAAACTCTCTGATGTCCCTGCTTTGTGATTGTTTCGATTATCATATCTTTATATATTGTTTGTTCTTGCAGGATGCTTCATTTCAGTCAAAGGTGACAAGTAAGTGCTTTTTTGACATAGAAATTGGAGGAGCTCCTGCAGGAAGGATTGTGCTTGGACTTTTTGGTGAGGATGTACCAAAAACAACCGAGAATTTCCGTGCACTATGTACAGGTTTGCCTGTTTACCTTGCTGAAGATATGTTTCCTTGAATATTTGACCATAACTTTAATGCTTCTTAATGGCTGGTCACTATAAAAATAGAAACCATGTGGAAAATATCAATACCACATTTATATATATTTCAAGAAGCTGATATCAAAACATTTTGGATTTTTTTGGTTGGTTTGAGTTACAGGAGAAAAAGGGTTCGGATACAAAGGATCTTCATTTCACCGAATCATAAAAGATTTTATGCTTCAGGGTGGAGACTTTGACAGGGAAGATGTAAGCATGCCGTTATATGTCTTAAAATCATTAGTTGATTTCTTCTTGATTGCATTTCTGGTTTCCACTTTTACCGTCATGAGCAAAATCGTTTTCCTGTGGCATGCTGTGCTTTAGTTTGTTAAATAAATCATTAATTTCTTTCTTATTGATTGCATTCTGGCTTTTCATTTTTATTGTCATGTGAAAACCATTTTCTTTGCCAAGTAGTCCTTTAGCTTTTGATGGTAAATAGAATGTGTTTGATTTTGATTGATCTTAATTTCCATAAAAAATTTGCAAAACGGCTTCCACATATATGGGGATTTTTGCGATAAAACCTCTAGCCACTGGCTGTCTTGAAGATCATTTAGCTGCAGACAATGACTATAGTTCGCTGATAACTGATAAGCCCACCTTCTTAGTTCTGTGCAAAATCATTCTGGACACTGGATTGTTCAAAATGAATCTAGAAACTATAGGGCCTACGTGGAAAGATTGGAAGTGGTCCTATGGAAAGTCCATTTTTAGCCTACCAAGCTAAGGAATTTTTTCAAAAGATTTTCCTTTGCTTTTGACCTACTGAAAGGCCCAATAGAAGATAGTCTGTTCAAGACGGCGAGGTAAGGAAGAATTGGTAACATCTGGAAGGCAATACAAATTTTAAATGCTGGGTGCTCTGTTGACTCGCTCTCAACAACAGCCTTGCATTCAAAGATAGTCTTCACCACTTCATAGATGTTGGATGTGTGATATGTCAAATGTGAGACAGTTAGGCATGTATTACGGAGATGTAAGGTAGCCCCAAAATTCTGGAAATGGATAGTGTGGTTGAGTAGTAAATACTTGAGTGGGTACATTCCAACCACTTGTCATAAAGCTGCAAAAATGTACTCTAAATATTTAAAATAAAAACATGCCTTTGAGCAGATTTTAGTACTCAAAGATTACAGTGAGGGTTTGATTGAAGACAAGGATTGAATAAAAAACATGCTGGAGGTCCAATTGTACAACCTTTTTTACTGTTGAAGAATATGATTCTGATTGTATTGCTGCCAAGTAGTTCATCAATATCATTATTACTATTAAAATACCTAAGCATGAGAAGTCTTTCTTCCCATGGCCCCCCGGAAAATATGATATGTTCTAAGCTCGTAGGAGACATGGCCACGAGTAAATCACCAAGCTTGGATGAGGTGCTGCACAAGTTGCATTTGGCCTTGTGACATGTGATTGGAGATGATTTTCTCATGATGTGTTGAGCCATTGGAAATATGGCACATGAGGAGGTTGGTTAAGCAAATTCTTAAAGGGACAAAAAATGGTCTTACACTGGAACGTCCTTTCTTGGGTGGGGGGCATGTCCCCCATGCTTCCCTTGTTTTTGGGACGTGGAAACACAGTGGCAGATGTTTCCCCATGTCATCCTTTTGGGGAAACTCGGGGAAACATAGGGGTACTTCCCCAAGAAATGGGGGATGTTTCCCTTTTGTGGGGGACTCTTGGGTGTTTCCCTTTCAAAAAGGGGGAATTCTAGGCATCCTCCTTTCGAAAAGGGGGACTCTGATGCATCCCCCCACAAAAAGTCAAAACCCTAAAGCGAATGCGACTATTTATTTCATGCTTTCATTGTTCATGTTTATGACTTGTCATTGGTCTCTTGTATTTAAATTTTTAGTGTTTTAGGGTTTTGTACAAGGTCCCCTATATTGAGGTCCTCAATATTTTCCATGACGTTTTGTAAAATGCGAGGGGTTTCTCCACATGTCCTCATATAATTCCCTATTCTCACATCCGATTGTCTCGAAAACTTGGTGGAATATAACAAAAAATAGTGGTTGGTTTGGAGATTCATTACTTTACTAGATATTTCTTGTAAAGTTGTTCACTAAAATTATACTTAACCAGATTTAGAATATGGTTTCCAAAATTGTTCGACATCAGCAAACAAGGTTTATGAAAGGTCGTTCTGTACTATACAATCCTATTATAACCTTCAAAGGTTTTGAATGTGCAAGGGAGATTGGACAAAAGGTGCCTTTTTGAAAATCTATTTCAACAAAGGCATATGACAAAAATAAATTGTATTTTATCCTAGACATGATTTCCTGTATCAAATTTGGGATTTTTTTTCTAGACTTAGTGCTTGGGATAGGCAATGACCATGTAAACAATTTAGGTTCATACTCCAACGAGTGTAGAGCCCTTGCATGTGTGCGTGTGTGAGGGAAGGTGTTTGACCTCTCAGAGTTGGTTTTCCTCTCATTCAAGGGGCTTAACACATGTTTGACAAGCCAAATCGGTCCTAGTGGATGTTTAAAGGTTACACTATCCTTTTTAAAGAATTCTCTTCTTGGATGACTCAACTAGGGGCTATGTGAAAAGTCAGTAGTTAGATGTAAATTCTGCTTCAAATTTACATTAGAGAAGGAAGTCCTTTGGCTCCCTCTATATATGTTATTGTAGTAGATGCGTGGAGGTATCTTCTTGAATTTAATTCTAGTCCATATAGGCCCATAAGAGTTGTCTACTAGGCTAATTTACGAGTTGCATGACAAGTTCTAATCACCGTATACTTTACAATGATAGGCTCTTCCACTTCGAATGGTTGGAGCAACATCACTATTATGACATGGATAGGTGGCATGTATTAATTTTAGAGTTAGATGCCCTAATAGGTATAAACCCCAAAGATTCAAAGTGATGTAAGAGATCTTTTGTTTAAAAAATGATTATCAATGATATTTGAAGTGCATTGTAAGAGATTTCTGGGTTAATAATCTCTTACGGTTTACCATAGTGAATGACAATATTCAAAGTGGTTTGTAAGAGTTTTTTGTGTTACAAATGATTCTCAAAGTTATGACATGGTTGTTGCTAAACTTTAGTCTAACATGTTGATATTTGATTCTACAATATTGGAAGCTAGCAAATCATTCTATTGATTTATTTGTGTTGTGTTCGGTCATCGTCTTATGATTTTTTCTGTATTTTATTTGTTCATGCTCATTGAGTTATTTTACTTAGGATTAGTGACTATTTGATGTTCCAAGTACAAAATATAAATTGCTGCAATATTAAAATGGCACAATATTAGTAGTTGTGAGGTGAAAAGTATTCAAATATTTTGTGTGAGGAAGCGCATAGTAATCCCAAATAGTTGTCATAAATGTAATGATGTGTGAAAAATTACAAGTCATTATGGATTAGGAAGCTACACGAAATAAGAATAATGCTCCATGTGTCCTCAATGGAAGAAAGTTAGCTAGACACTCTAATGCCAATATAAAGGAAAGATTCTCTCCATATCAATGCGAGAGAGTAGCTGCATTGTAGTCTTATGCTTTTGGCCAAAATTCAATAATGGACACTACCCCTTTTCTCTCCATATATTATGCTTAGTTTTATGAGTGTTTTTGTTGATCCTTTATGAGTGCAAGATATTTGATAATGTATGTTTTGCTCAATATGGTGCACCATCAAAATACATGTTTAATATCAGAGTGCATCGTGATGACTGGGGAGAATTTTGGGAGTTGAGAATTCTAAAATTGAAGATGAGCAAGGGAGACAAAGATAAGTTCTTGATTGCTTTATTTGATGAAAGACCAGGGAGTGAGAGTCGATAATTGCAATTTCTTAACAAAAATTTCGCTGATTATGGAGGTGTGATAAATGCTCCTTTCATTAGTAAAAAAATCTTGTTTTTGGAATTTGTTGGTGCAAAGAAATGCATGACTTATTGAATTGATTGTGGCCTTGAAATCAATGCATGCAACTTTAAATTGACAAGAAGCATTTGTGGATGAGTGAGATTGCCATTTACGTTGCCCTCGAGAGAAATGCTTTCACTTTGATAAAAGTTTTATGATTTGACACTCTATGAGAGCAGGTCAACCTAGTTGCTATTTTTTGCAACAAATTTAGAGACAATTTTTATTCTTAAAGTTTGAAATCAATATTGATGACTCAAAATATAAGAATTCGAATAATAGATTCAGTGCATTGTTGAAGAAGATATTTCATAGTAACAATTGATTGCCACATCCAAACACTTATCTACCTTGGTTAGTTGATAGACATAAACTATTTGAAATCTTGTGTGAGAGTCCATTCTAAGGGGTCCTTTGAAGGTTATTTGTTGGCTTATTAAGGAGCATCATGAAGGTCAATTGCACATTTGTGTCCTAAATTTGATGCATTGATTGTTAATAAGTGCATCGTAACCATCATTAAAAAGGTGGTGAAGACTCTATGGAAAGACTCATGTGATGATGTTGAGTAAAGGTGTTGAAGACTTGCTTGGAGATGGAATTGAAAAACAAGGGAGGTTGTTTATGTGATGACATGCTTGTGAAATGGCATGTTTATGATAAGAATATCTTCTTTCTTTTCCTCGTTGAAAGGAAACATAGGCCCTTGGTGGAAGCCATTCATAGTTTGAATCTATGCTATATGGATAATATTGAGTCTTGCCCTTAGTGTCTTGCTTGATTGGAGTTTATGGCTCTTTTTCTACAACATCCTTTTGTATTTATGCTACAAAGTTGAGAACTCCATCACTTAATTGCAATCAAATATCATGCAAAGTTTGATATCTTTTTTAGTCTTGAGAAAAAACGTTTTGCTTTTCTAGGTTGCCCTCATATTTAATGTTGCTTGTTGGATTATAGAGAATCCTGCTTTGAAACCATTTCACTTCACATAGAGATGTCTTTGGTGCTTCTGAACTTTTGTCGAAGGGCTTAATTACAAGGGAAAGTTATTGGGCTTGCTAATCACAAATTAATAGACATTGTTGGAATCCATTCAAGACTAAATCAAACTACTTTGAGATTGATTTTAGGGCACAAACCTTATTTTTATTGTATACATAAACATTAGTGTAGAGGTTAGAGATGAGAGTAGTGTTGATTGAGAAACAATTGTGAAAATTAGAAGCAAGCATGTGTAAATATAGGTCAACTGTGGTTGATGTGTTAAAATGATGGTTTAATCTTCACATACGACCATGGCTTACCCCACTTTGTAATCATTACTATTGTGTATTTACTATTATTGTGATTCAAGGGTTTGGCTTAAAGTTGGCCTAGTCATCATTCATTTATTATATTCCTAGGTGGTTAAGGCTAACCTAGTCATTATGTGGGCCCATAACCCCTCTTAGGAAGGGTGCCCTACCCATTGAGGTGTGTATGAATACACAAGAATTATTTGTAACATCATGTGGAGCTATTTCTCTCTAAAGGCATACTTTGTTTCTTCTTGAGCTGTTTTTCTCTAAAGGCATACTTGGTTTCTTCTTGAGCTATTTCTCTCTAAAGGCATACTTAGTTTCTTCTATTGCACGCTAGTGTAGATTTATCATTTACCCTAGTGCTAGTTTATCTTCTCTTTATGCAGATTTAGGGTTTCCTAGTTGGTTCCGTTAGATCCTTTCTCTCTCTTATGGATCTCAACATGATGGAGCATTATATTTGATTGGAATTCTATAAATTTAATGTTAATGTTGTAAAGCCATAAACATAAGGAGGTCTTAGATGAAGAACTATGTAGTAACTAAAGCGATGAGGAAAAGAGGTAACACATAACCTACANCTTGTGAGCATACAATATTTGTTTGTTTTCTTGTGAGCATGCCTTCCATTTAAACTCTCTGATGTCCCTGCTTTGTGATTGTTTCGATTATCATATCTTTATATATTGTTTGTTCTTGCAGGATGCTTCATTTCAGTCAAAGGTGACAAGTAAGTGCTTTTTTGACATAGAAATTGGAGGAGCTCCTGCAGGAAGGATTGTGCTTGGACTTTTTGGTGAGGATGTACCAAAAACAACCGAGAATTTCCGTGCACTATGTACAGGTTTGCCTGTTTACCTTGCTGAAGATATGTTTCCTTGAATATTTGACCATAACTTTAATGCTTCTTAATGGCTGGTCACTATAAAAATAGAAACCATGTGGAAAATATCAATACCACATTTATATATATTTCAAGAAGCTGATATCAAAACATTTTGGATTTTTTTGGTTGGTTTGAGTTACAGGAGAAAAAGGGTTCGGATACAAAGGATCTTCATTTCACCGAATCATAAAAGATTTTATGCTTCAGGGTGGAGACTTTGACAGGGAAGATGTAAGCATGCCGTTATATGTCTTAAAATCATTAGTTGATTTCTTCTTGATTGCATTTCTGGTTTCCACTTTTACCGTCATGAGCAAAATCGTTTTCCTGTGGCATGCTGTGCTTTAGTTTGTTAAATAAATCATTAATTTCTTTCTTATTGATTGCATTCTGGCTTTTCATTTTTATTGTCATGTGAAAACCATTTTCTTTGCCAAGTAGTCCTTTAGCTTTTGATGGTAAATAGAATGTGTTTGATTTTGATTGATCTTAATTTCCATAAAAAATTTGCAAAACGGCTTCCACATATATGGGGATTTTTGCGATAAAACCTCTAGCCACTGGCTGTCTTGAAGATCATTTAGCTGCAGACAATGACTATAGTTCGCTGATAACTGATAAGCCCACCTTCTTAGTTCTGTGCAAAATCATTCTGGACACTGGATTGTTCAAAATGAATCTAGAAACTATAGGGCCTACGTGGAAAGATTGGAAGTGGTCCTATGGAAAGTCCATTTTTAGCCTACCAAGCTAAGGAACTTTTTCAAAAGATTTTCCTTTGCTTTTGACCTACTGAAAGGCCCAATAGAAGATAGTCTGTTCAAGACCGCGAGGTAAGGAAGAATTGGTAACATCTGGAAGGCAATACAAATTTTAAATGCCGGGTGCTCAGTTGACTCGCTCTCAACAACAGCCTTGCATTCAAAGATAGTCTTCACTACTTCATAGATGTTGGATGTGTGATATGTCAAATGTGAGACAGTTAGGCATGTATTGCGGAGATGTAAGGTAGCCCCAAGATTCTGGAAATGGATAGTGTGGTTGAGTAGTAAATACTTGAGTGGGTACATTCCAACCACTTGTCATAAAGATGCAAAAATGTACTCTAAATATTTAAAATAAAAGCATGCCTTTGAGCAGATTTTAGTACTCAAAGATTACGGTGAGGGTTTGATTGAAGACAAGGATTGAATCAAAAACATGCTGGAGGTCCAATTGTACAACCTTTTTTACTGTTGGAAAATATGATTCTGATTGTATTGCTGCCAAGTAGTTCATCAATATCATTATTACTATTAAAATACCTAAGCATGAGAAGTCTTTCTTCCCATGGCCACCCGGAAAATATGATATGTTCTAAGCTCGTATGAGACATGGCCATGAGTAAATCACCAAGCTTGGATGAGGTGCTGCACAAGTTGCATTTGGCCTTGTGACATGTGATTGGAGATGATTTTCTCATGATGTGTTGAGCCATTGGAAATATGGCACATGAGGAGGTTGGTTAAGCAAATTCTTAAAGGGACAAAAAATGGTCTTACACTGGAACGTCCTTTCTTGGGTGGGGGGCATGTCCCCCATGCTTCCCTTGTTTTTGGGACGTGGAAACACAGTGGCAGATGTTTCCCCATGTCATCCTTTTGGGGAAACTCGGGGAAACATAGGGGTACTTCCCCAAGAAATGGGGGATGTTTCCCTTTTGTGGGGGACTCTTGGGTGTTTCCCTTTCAAAAAGGGGGAATTCTAGGCATCCTCCTTTCGAAAAGGGGGACTCTGATGCATCCCCCCACAAAAAGTCAAAACCCTAAAGCGAATGCGACTATTTATTTCATGCTTTCATTGTTCATGTTTATGACTTGTCATTGGTCTCTTGTATTTAAATTTTTAGTGTTTTAGGGTTTTGTACAAGGTCCCCTATATTGAGGTCCTCAATATTTTCCATGACGTTTTGTAAAATGCGAGGGGTTTCTCCACATGTCCTCATATAATTCCCTATTCTCACATCCGATTGTCTCGAAAACTTGGTGGAATATAACAAAAAATAGTGGTTGGTTTGGAGATTCATTACTTTACTAGATATTTCTTGTAAAGTTGTTCACTAAAATTATACTTAACCAGATTTAGAATATGGTTTCCAAAATTGTTCGACATCAGCAAACAAGGTTTATGAAAGGTCGTTCTGTACTATACAATCCTATTATAACCTTCAAAGGTTTTGAATGTGCAAGGGAGATTGGACAAAAGGTGCCTTTTTGAAAATCTATTTCAACAAAGGCATATGACAAAAATAAATTGTATTTTATCCTAGACATGATTTCCTGTATCAAATTTGGGATTTTTTTTCTAGACTTAGTGCTTGGGATAGGCAATGACCATGTAAACAATTTAGGTTCATACTCCAACGAGTGTAGAGCCCTTGCATGTGTGCGTGTGTGAGGGAAGGTGTTTGACCTCTCAGAGTTGGTTTTCCTCTCATTCAAGGGGCTTAACACATGTTTGACAAGCCAAATCGGTCCTAGTGGATGTTTAAAGGTTACACTATCCTTTTTAAAGAATTCTCTTCTTGGATGACTCAACTAGGGGCTATGTGAAAAGTCAGTAGTTAGATGTAAATTCTGCTTCAAATTTACATTAGAGAAGGAAGTCCTTTGGCTCCCTCTATATATGTTATTGTAGTAGATGCGTGGAGGTATCTTCTTGAATTTAATTCTAGTCCATATAGGCCCATAAGAGTTGTCTACTAGGCTAATTTACGAGTTGCATGACAAGTTCTAATCACCGTATACTTTACAATGATAGGCTCTTCCACTTCGAATGGTTGGAGCAACATCACTATTATGACATGGATAGGTGGCATGTATTAATTTTAGAGTTAGATGCCCTAATAGGTATAAACCCCAAAGATTCAAAGTGATGTAAGAGATCTTTTGTTTAAAAAATGATTATCAATGATATTTGAAGTGCATTGTAAGAGATTTCTGGGTTAATAATCTCTTACGGTTTACCATAGTGAATGACAATATTCAAAGTGGTTTGTAAGAGTTTTTTGTGTTACAAATGATTCTCAAAGTTATGACATGGTTGTTGCTAAACTTTAGTCTAACATGTTGATATTTGATTCTACAATATTGGAAGCTAGCAAATCATTCTATTGATTTATTTGTGTTGTGTTCGGTCATCGTCTTATGATTTTTTCTGTATTTTATTTGTTCATGCTCATTGAGTTATTTTACTTAGGATTAGTGACTATTTGATGTTCCAAGTACAAAATATAAATTGCTGCAATATTAAAATGGCACAATATTAGTAGTTGTGAGGTGAAAAGTATTCAAATATTTTGTGTGAGGAAGCGCATAGTAATCCCAAATAGTTGTCATAAATGTAATGATGTGTGAAAAATTACAAGTCATTATGGATTAGGAAGCTACACGAAATAAGAATAATGCTCCATGTGTCCTCAATGGAAGAAAGTTAGCTAGACACTCTAATGCCAATATAAAGGAAAGATTCTCTCCATATCAATGCGAGAGAGTAGCTGCATTGTAGTCTTATGCTTTTGGCCAAAATTCAATAATGGACACTACCCCTTTTCTCTCCATATATTATGCTTAGTTTTATGAGTGTTTTTGTTGATCCTTTATGAGTGCAAGATATTTGATAATGTATGTTTTGCTCAATATGGTGCACCATCAAAATACATGTTTAATATCAGAGTGCATCGTGATGACTGGGGAGAATTTTGGGAGTTGAGAATTCTAAAATTGAAGATGAGCAAGGGAGACAAAGATAAGTTCTTGATTGCTTTATTTGATGAAAGACCAGGGAGTGAGAGTCGATAATTGCAATTTCTTAACAAAAATTTCGCTGATTATGGAGGTGTGATAAATGCTCCTTTCATTAGTAAAAAAATCTTGTTTTTGGAATTTGTTGGTGCAAAGAAATGCATGACTTATTGAATTGATTGTGGCCTTGAAATCAATGCATGCAACTTTAAATTGACAAGAAGCATTTGTGGATGAGTGAGATTGCCATTTACGTTGCCCTCGAGAGAAATGCTTTCACTTTGATAAAAGTTTTATGATTTGACACTCTATGAGAGCAGGTCAACCTAGTTGCTATTTTTTGCAACAAATTTAGAGACAATTTTTATTCTTAAAGTTTGAAATCAATATTGATGACTCAAAATATAAGAATTCGAATAATAGATTCAGTGCATTGTTGAAGAAGATATTTCATAGTAACAATTGATTGCCACATCCAAACACTTATCTACCTTGGTTAGTTGATAGACATAAACTATTTGAAATCTTGTGTGAGAGTCCATTCTAAGGGGTCCTTTGAAGGTTATTTGTTGGCTTATTAAGGAGCATCATGAAGGTCAATTGCACATTTGTGTCCTAAATTTGATGCATTGATTGTTAATAAGTGCATCGTAACCATCATTAAAAAGGTGGTGAAGACTCTATGGAAAGACTCATGTGATGATGTTGAGTAAAGGTGTTGAAGACTTGCTTGGAGATGGAATTGAAAAACAAGGGAGGTTGTTTATGTGATGACATGCTTGTGAAATGGCATGTTTATGATAAGAATATCTTCTTTCTTTTCCTCGTTGAAAGGAAACATAGGCCCTTGGTGGAAGCCATTCATAGTTTGAATCTATGCTATATGGATAATATTGAGTCTTGCCCTTAGTGTCTTGCTTGATTGGAGTTTATGGCTCTTTTTCTACAACATCCTTTTGTATTTATGCTACAAAGTTGAGAACTCCATCACTTAATTGCAATCAAATATCATGCAAAGTTTGATATCTTTTTTAGTCTTGAGAAAAAACGTTTTGCTTTTCTAGGTTGCCCTCATATTTAATGTTGCTTGTTGGATTATAGAGAATCCTGCTTTGAAACCATTTCACTTCACATAGAGATGTCTTTGGTGCTTCTGAACTTTTGTCGAAGGGCTTAATTACAAGGGAAAGTTATTGGGCTTGCTAATCACAAATTAATAGACATTGTTGGAATCCATTCAAGACTAAATCAAACTACTTTGAGATTGATTTTAGGGCACAAACCTTATTTTTATTGTATACATAAACATTAGTGTAGAGGTTAGAGATGAGAGTAGTGTTGATTGAGAAACAATTGTGAAAATTAGAAGCAAGCATGTGTAAATATAGGTCAACTGTGGTTGATGTGTTAAAATGATGGTTTAATCTTCACATACGACCATGGCTTACCCCACTTTGTAATCATTACTATTGTGTATTTACTATTATTGTGATTCAAGGGTTTGGCTTAAAGTTGGCCTAGTCATCATTCATTTATTATATTCCTAGGTGGTTAAGGCTAACCTAGTCATTATGTGGGCCCATAACCCCTCTTAGGAAGGGTGCCCTACCCATTGAGGTGTGTATGAATACACAAGAATTATTTGTAACATCATGTGGAGCTATTTCTCTCTAAAGGCATACTTTGTTTCTTCTTGAGCTGTTTTTCTCTAAAGGCATACTTGGTTTCTTCTTGAGCTATTTCTCTCTAAAGGCATACTTAGTTTCTTCTATTGCACGCTAGTGTAGATTTATCATTTACCCTAGTGCTAGTTTATCTTCTCTTTATGCAGATTTAGGGTTTCCTAGTTGGTTCCGTTAGATCCTTTCTCTCTCTTATGGATCTCAACATGATGGAGCATTATATTTGATTGGAATTCTATAAATTTAATGTTAATGTTGTAAAGCCATAAACATAAGGAGGTCTTAGATGAAGAACTATGTAGTAACTAAAGCGATGAGGAAAAGAGGTAACACATAACCTACATTCGCAATCACTTCATAGGTGGACTTTGTAGTAGTTCGACAAGGAGATCCTTCACTTTAGAACATCTATCCAGAGGCTCAACTAGGGGAGTTTGACATATAATTATATAAATAAATTTGAGCATGATGTAGTCAAATAACTACAGTGAAGCTCAAGAAACATGCAATGATTCTTAACTTCTGTTTCATTGGAAAAATACATTTACAAATGCTAAATTGAGTGGGAAACTAGGGGTTGGAAAGTGGAGTCCTTTTGGGAACCTAGAAAAGGGTACATTTTTGTAGTTCTTGTCAAAAAGGCAACCCAAGGGATTTTCCAGACTGGAATTTGGATGATCGCTAGAGTTGGATGATTGTTAGAGTTGTTGGTTAAAGCTTTGATCTAGAATTTGCTTCTTAACATAAATTTTAGATGCCAGACCATCTTTGAAGCAATTAATTCCACAAGCTTGTTGGGTAAGCAGGACAAAAATGAGAGTACATGACAAAAGTTGAGCACGATAGTAGTTGAAGCAAGGTGAGACCATGAGACAAGTGTAGAGTGTTGTGGCATAAACAAAGGAAGCATATATCCATTCAAGGAGAGGAGCATGCATGATGAGGGCGTCATCATGATTGCAGAGGAATGTGATCTTGACAAGAAGTGTTCATGGTAAGTGCGCATGATAAGGAGTGCTATAGGAGGACAAAGGGTTCTAGTGGAAGCTAAAGCAACATGAACTTATTTGAAGAGTTCTAGAGGAAGTTGAAGAGCCAAATTGGACACAAAGAATTGCAGATGGAAGATGAAGAGTTTGGAGAAGTTGGAAAACCAACCAATGGAGTGAATAAGTAGGAATTTTGTCGTTGAGTTGTGTTAGCAAATTTTAAAAGATAGAGATTTGGAGTTGTAGAGAGTCCAACTTGAGCCAAAGTAGAGCGTTGAGGTGTATCTTAGTATGTTTGTAAATGCATTTGATTTCTCAATAATGCGAATGATTAGACCTATTCATGTGAATGGGTATTCCTATTCCTCTATCATTGTGAGGTTGGTTCTTATGTTGTTTAAATGAATGTTTCTTCATTTAGATTATTGTAGCCTATTTTTGTTCTAATTTGTGAATTGCATAGTGTTGCGCTTAGTTTGCTATTTGGTCCATTGTGCCCTTGATTGTGCCAATATCTACTTTGGATGGAGTTTCCCAAGTTCCGAAAACACTTTTGTGCATGTACGAAGCAATTCATTCAATGTTTTGGCTAACTTTTTGTAGGCGACACGAGGAGGTTCTCACTGAATGCATCAAAATGTTCGTGTGTGCATAGAAGTAGATCTTTCTAGGCAACTCCCCTAAGAGATATGACTCTTCTATGTGGTCAGTGCATGGTCAAAAGGAGTTGTATCTCAACTTCCCCATTTGTTGTTTTGTATGTTTTTCACTTAATCAAACATTGTTCCATTTGTAATTGTAAACAAGACAACTCAACAACCTCCATGCCCAACAACGACACAATTCAAGAAGAGGGTAAGAAGGGAATGGGGCTTAACAAAAGAACCACAAATGACTTTGAAGGCTGTCCAGCGAAATCCAACAAAAAGAAGAATAAGGAGGTGCAAAACTAGACTTCAAGAATAAGAAATATAGGTTCTTCAACCTCCAAGAAGTGTGTTCCTAATGAAATGCCAAAGAGACCTTATCAACTTCCCCATCACATTTAGTAAATTGTCAACAATTGGTAGCTATAGATGAAAACATGGCTTTGATGTTGATTGAAAGATATTGACCGGTAAGGATCCACCTGATTCTTCAAAAAAAGTTTTCATGCAATAACATACACAATTGTCCTACTAAATCCCCAATGGTCTCAATTTCTCAAACACTTTTTCATCCCTCGACAAGGGTTTAATGGGAGTTTCCCATGACTCTGAACCTAGTGACCTAGATAATTCTAACAAAAAGAAGAATAAGCAAGTGCAAAACTGGATGTCGAGAATAAGAAACACATGTTTTTCAGTCGCCAATAATGGGTGCCCAACCAAAATTCCAAAGAGAAAGGTACGATCTTCCTGACCACACATGGTAACTCTCAACAACTAGCAACTACAGATGCAGTACAAGGTCAAGAATTTTTGGGGTGTGGGGCTTTAGTAGTCCAACATTATGAAATCATATTTTTCAGGATCAATCGCATATTCAAAGTCATTCATCCGTGACCATATACCAGGAGGGACATTCATTAATGACCAATTTCTCATGAGCTTGAATAGTCCACTCAGAACTCATTGCATCAAGTGATGCTGACATAGTTAAAATTAAGGTAATGATGAATGAGGAGTTGCAAGTCATGATGGATTTGGGAGTTACATCAAACAGGAATATTGCACCATGTGAGAAAAAGGGCTTGATGGGAGTTGCCCAGGAGTCTAACAAAAAGAAGAATAAGCAAGTGCAAAACTAGATGTTGAGAATAAGAAACATATGTTTTTCAGTTGCCAATAGTGGGTGCCCAATCAAAATTCCAAAGAGAAAGGTACCGACTTCCCGATCACACATGGTAACTCTCAACAACTAGCAACNCTCAACTAGGGGAGTTTGACATATAATTATATAAATAAATTTGAGCATGATGTAGTCAAATAACTACAGTGAAGCTCAAGAAACATGCAATGATTCTTAACTTCTGTTTCATTGGAAAAATACATTTACAAATGCTAAATTGAGTGGGAAACTAGGGGTTGGAAAGTGGAGTCCTTTTGGGAACCTAGAAAAGGGTACATTTTTGTAGTTCTTGTCAAAAAGGCAACCCAAGGGATTTTCCAGACTGGAATTTGGATGATCGCTAGAGTTGGATGATTGTTAGAGTTGTTGGTTAAAGCTTTGATCTAGAATTTGCTTCTTAACATAAATTTTAGATGCCAGACCATCTTTGAAGCAATTAATTCCACAAGCTTGTTGGGTAAGCAGGACAAAAATGAGAGTACATGACAAAAGTTGAGCACGATAGTAGTTGAAGCAAGGTGAGACCATGAGACAAGTGTAGAGTGTTGTGGCATAAACAAAGGAAGCATATATCCATTCAAGGAGAGGAGCATGCATGATGAGGGCGTCATCATGATTGCAGAGGAATGTGATCTTGACAAGAAGTGTTCATGGTAAGTGCGCATGATAAGGAGTGCTATAGGAGGACAAAGGGTTCTAGTGGAAGCTAAAGCAACATGAACTTATTTGAAGAGTTCTAGAGGAAGTTGAAGAGCCAAATTGGACACAAAGAATTGCAGATGGAAGATGAAGAGTTTGGAGAAGTTGGAAAACCAACCAATGGAGTGAATAAGTAGGAATTTTGTCGTTGAGTTGTGTTAGCAAATTTTAAAAGATAGAGATTTGGAGTTGTAGAGAGTCCAACTTGAGCCAAAGTAGAGCGTTGAGGTGTATCTTAGTATGTTTGTAAATGCATTTGATTTCTCAATAATGCGAATGATTAGACCTATTCATGTGAATGGGTATTCCTATTCCTCTATCATTGTGAGGTTGGTTCTTATGTTGTTTAAATGAATGTTTCTTCATTTAGATTATTGTAGCCTATTTTTGTTCTAATTTGTGAATTGCATAGTGTTGCGCTTAGTTTGCTATTTGGTCCATTGTGCCCTTGATTGTGCCAATATCTACTTTAGATGGAGTTTCCCAAGTTCCGAAAACACTTTTGTGCATGTACAAAGCAATTCATTCAATGTTTTGGCTGACTTTTTGTAGGCAACAAGAGGAGGTTCTCACTGAATGCATCAAAATGTTCGTGTGTGCATAGAAGTAGATCTTTCTAGGCAACTCCCCTAAGAGATATGACTCTTCTATATGGTCAGTGCATGGTCAAAAGGAGTTGTATCTCAACTTCCCCATTTGTTGTTTTGTATGTTTTTCACTTAATCAAACATTGTTCCATTTGTAATTGTAAGCAAGACAACTCAACAACCTCCATGCCCAACAATGACACAATTCAAGAAGAGGGTAAGAAGGGAATGGGGCTTAACAAAAGAACCACAAATGACTTTGAAGGGTGGCAAGCGAAATCCAACAAAAAGAAGAATAAGGAGGTGCAAAACTAGACTTCAAGAATAAGAAATATAGGTTCTTCAACCTCCAAGAAGTGTGTTCCCAATGAAATGCCAAAGAGACCTTATCAACTTCCCCATCACATTTAGTAAATTGTCAACAATTGGTAGCTATAGATGAAAACATGGCTTTGATGTCGATTGAAAGATATTGAAGCGAAATCCAACAAAAAGAAGAATAAGGAGGTGCAAAACTAGACTTCAAGAATAAGAAATATAGGTTCTTCAACCTCCAAGAAGTGTGTTCCTAATGAAATGCCAAAGAGACCTTATCAACTTCCCCATCACATTTAGTAAATTGTCAACAATTGGTAGCTATAGATGAAAACATGGCTTTGATGTTGATTGAAAGATATTGACCGGTAAGGATCCACCTGATTCTTCAAAAAAAGTTTTCATGCAATAACATACACAATTGTCCTACTAAATCCCCAATGGTCTCAATTTCTCAAACACTTTTTCATCCCTCGACAAGGGTTTAATGGGAGTTTCCCATGACTCTGAACCTAGTGACCTAGATAATTCTAACAAAAAGAAGAATAAGCAAGTGCAAAACTGGATGTCGAGAATAAGAAACACATGTTTTTCAGTCGCCAATAATGGGTGCCCAACCAAAATTCCAAAGAGAAAGGTACGATCTTCCTGACCACACATGGTAACTCTCAACAACTAGCAACTACAGATGCAGTACAAGGTCAAGAATTTTTGGGGTGTGGGGCTTTAGTAGTCCAACATTATGAAATCATATTTTTCAGGATCAATCGCATATTCAAAGTCATTCATCCGTGACCATATACCAGGAGGGACATTCATTAATGACCAATTTCTCATGAGCTTGAATAGTCCACTCAGAACTCATTGCATCAAGTGATGCTGACATAGTTAAAATTAAGGTAATGATGAATGAGGAGTTGCAAGTCATGATGGATTTGGGAGTTACATCAAACAGGAATATTGCACCATGTGAGAAAAAGGGCTTGATGGGAGTTGCCCAGGAGTCTAACAAAAAGAAGAATAAGCAAGTGCAAAACTAGATGTTGAGAATAAGAAACATATGTTTTTCAGTTGCCAATAGTGGGTGCCCAATCAAAATTCCAAAGAGAAAGGTACCGACTTCCCGATCACACATGGTAACTCTCAACAACTAGCAAC
>JZKD02S0450152.1:0-17534 GCA_000966675.3 Picea glauca
TGAAAGGCCCTAGCTTGGTAGAACATTTAGCTACTGATTTAAAAATTCTAAACAAGTTCAAAACAATGAAAGTCAGCATGCCAACCATGTCCTATGCTACATGCATTGACTTGGACATTTTGATTAAATAAATGATGGATTACGAAATCCCCTATATGCACAATGGAAAGAACTCGTGTGGTTGGGTAAGACAAAGTACAACATCCCCAGAACCAACAGGTGATCTACAATTGTCACCAATATTGCAGATCCAACAGAAGCATAGGGTGGAACAAATGGCGCGGAAGCAGTCGGGCGGTCAGAGAGATTGTTCATGATGTTGAAATGTTTCTTTTTTGCTAATTATTCTAAATCATTTCATATAACGAAACTGACATTTGAAACTTTTACAGAAGCTGAAATGTTTCAGTTTCAGTTATTTTTTATCATATTGTATAAGTACTAAGAGACTTGAATCAATTAATGTTAGCAGAAGTGCAAGAGCACATTTTGGTTGTATCAAACTTTATTTTTAAATTTTCTGAATCTGAATTGAATACAAATGAAGAAGATTTTGAAGTCTCTATGAAACGATTCTAACGGGTGGTGATATGAGCTTTGTTTCTCTTCATCATATGTATTTCCTGTAACCTGTCATTTCATTTACATTTTCTTCTATTTAAATTGGAGAGTTTAAAGGCCCAGAATTCATCTTGTGGTGCTCTTGGCTTAAGCAATTTAAACTATGTGATTGTCTTCTTAACTTATTCAAAATTCATTTCAGTAATGCTCTGATGCAGTTATTTGTTTTCTTCATCTTCCTACACACCTTTTTATTTCAAGAATAACTCAGATTCATCGCCTTATTTAGCCTTTGTCCTCTAGAGAGTTCTATCATTCGATGCATTGTTTTCATTCACTTTCATAATTTTGACTCCATAGCCCATAGTGTTCCCCCCTTCTTTTCCAACAACTTTATTAAAAATCCCCAAAACAAACCAAATCTAGCCACTGATTTCCATAGATATATCAAGTGACATGAGAGATCCCTCTCTGAGTTGAGTAGGCTAGTGCCTCAGCTCTTAAGCTGGTTGAAACAGTTATCTCTTTCATTTTTCTATTCAGTCAGACATAATTTACAGAGTGATAGCATTCTGGCGTCGTTTCCGGGGACGAAATTGAAAAAATTTTCCTTGGTAAAATGACTTAAAGCTTTAGTTTGATCCCTGAGGGTGACAGTGGAACAAATCTCTTATTGTTTGAGATTATTTTTACCCTAGAGACTCCATTACTCAGAGACCAGTTGTACTACACTGTGTAAGATAGAAATCATGGCTCCTAAGAAAATCCACACCAAGAGAAACCCAGACCCCGAACCTGCAATCCCTATCTCTAGCCCTGAAAATCTTGGCTGAAGAAGAAAATAAAAGACAGTAACCCCTGTGTTACGTCCAGACCGATATTCATCCTTACCTAGATACGGATTGACCATTAATGAAGACCTTCAATTTGATCTAAAATTCTAACACTCCCTGTTCAGAACTAGGTCTGAATCCCGTTTAGACGAGACCATATTTGACGAAAAAAGATTCCAAGATTTGATTCTAGCTTCTTCTGTCAAGCCTGTAGTGACTCTTGTCCAAAATTGACAGCCACTCCAACCCCTCACAACAACTATGGCAACCAGATTTTCTCCTCTCATACTGCCTGCTCTATTGCATGACTTACCCCAGGACTACAACCTAAGGATTAAGGTAACATATTAGCCCAAAAACACCTATACTGGTTTAATGATTTCATAGACTTAGAAGAGGTGGATTTTGCAGATGTTAAAATGAGGTTGTTTACACAAAGCCTTGCAGGCGATGTAAGAAAATGGTTCAGAGCCCTTGCACCAGGAAGTATCACAGATTTCGCAGCTTTTGAGACACTCTTTCTTGCCATATGGGGAGATAAGAAAAAACCCCTTTAGTTGTTGACACAGTACAACAATATGAAGAGGTCACCTTATGAAACAGTGCAGGATTTTTCGGCTAGATTCATGAAAGTATATAATGTGATTCATGATGAAGTAAAACCCCCGCCTAAAGCTGCTCAGCTCAGATATGTTGATTCTTTCGAAAGTGAATTTGATTTATTATTAAGAGAATGAAGATCTTCTATGTTAGATTATATGATGACAGATTTCATTGAAGTCGAATTAAACCTAATGGCTTCAAGAAAAATGAAAGCTAATTCTGACAGAAACATGGGAAAAACTCAGGATAAAGCACAAACTTCCACATCACAAACATCAGAAGAAAGATTCGAAGCGATGATGAGAAACATGGAAAGGATGATGAAAAGAATGGCATTGGGAAATAGACCCAACCCTAGAGAATAGGTCGATGATCCACCTAGAAATCCGAGAAGACTCATCGGTCCATAGATCAGGAAAAGAGAGCAAAGAAACCAGGGTATTCAGGCAGCTCAAGCAGACCAAACAAATCATGGAAATCAAGGAAATTAGGAAGAACAACAAATAAGACCTCCTTTTTAGAATAATTATGTGAATGAAGATTATGATGGATATTTTGAAGATAATGTGAACTGTTGTGATCAGAAAGAAACTGAGGTGTTTTTGACCAAAGAAGAACACGACCAGTTCATGGATGCGAGTGAAATATTTTTGCAAGATGAAGAGGAAAGGATATCAATATAAAGAGAAGATTATGAGACCAGATTGCAAAATTCCATCATGCAATTCCAAAGGAAATACAATCTCCAAAATCAAAAGGTGCCTCCAAATCCTCCGAAAGGTAATCTCCCAAAGGAAAACTCCACCAAATATGCTTAGAGTAATGTGCCCTCTTCTATTCATCCCAAAAAATACTCCATGGGAAAAGATCCAGCTACAAAGGATTCCACTGTCAAAGACTCCACTACAAAGGACGTTGTGGATAAGGGCAAGTAGAAAGAGGAACCACAGAAGAAAATATTGACAAGAAAAGAAATTGTCACTAAAGAGGTAGAAAAAACTCTGTCCTATTTTGACTTCGAAAGTGAGATGGCTAAGATTAAAATTTATGTACCATTTAATGAATTGATCAGAAATAGTGAATATAGAAGTTAGATCATCAAGATGCTTAATATGGGACAGACCTCTGATACTCTGAACATACAAGATGATCACCCAGCCATCTTATTTGGGTCGAGAGTAGAAGAAAGCAGTGAAAGTGAAGAAGTTCCTCCTTTCTATGTTAGCTTAAAAATCCACGACATGACTTTACACAATTCTATGTTGGACTCTGGAGCATCTCACAACCTGATTCCTAAAGTGGTCATGGACCAACTAGGCCTTGAGGTCACAAGACCCTATAAAGATCCGTTATCTTTTAATTCAAGGAAGGTGAAATGCCTTGGCATGATAAAAGACATGGTCATTTCTCTGGCACAAATCCTAGCGAAGAATATGGTAATGGACGTAGTGGTCGTTGATATCCCTCCAAAATTCAGCATGTTGTTGTCCAGGTCATGGGTTGCAAAACTGAAAGGAACCCTCCATATGGACATGTCATATGCCACTATTCCTGTCTTTGGTCAAGATAGAAGATTGTACGGGGAAGTTCTACTGAAATATATGGTCAGCAACAAATCACAACATACCAACCATCCTATCTACTCAGTAAGCATTGAGTTGGGGTCTTCCATTTTCTTCAATGATATATGCTCTGGAGAAGAAGAGATGGAAATAGTCCTAGCAGATAAAGGTATACCCGGGCAACAGTTGGAGGAAATTTTAGAATAGCAGGGTGACCCAGAGGATCAGATATGGAAAATGAACTTCAACGGAGCTGCATGCAGAGAAGGAGCTGGAGCTGGCATGTCGATAAATCATCCCAAAGGAGATGTGAAATTGTGCTCTTACAAACTTGTTTTTGAATGTACAAATAATATGGCCGAGTATTAAGCGTTAATATTGGGGTTGAAAGTTTTGGAAGAGTTGGGTGCCAAAAGGATTGATGTACTTGGAGATTATGAACTCATCATAAATCAAATCAAAGGCATCTACCATGCCAGACATCCTAGGCTGACGGCTTACATAAATCTGGTATTAGAACTCCTTGAAAAAATTTCAGAATGCAACCTTTCAGCAATTCCACGGGAACAAAATTAGGTTGCTAATGCACTAGCCACTTCAGCAGCAGTGTTCAAAGTCCCATTTTTTCTCGAAAAAAGATACAAGGTTGAATTCAAGTGCAGACCAGCAATACCAAACAATATGAAACACTGGCAAGTCTTTAAGGACGATAAATAGATAGAAAGCTTCCTCGGGGTGGAAAATGAGTTCAAGAATTTAAGCATTGATGATGAATATTGTGACAATGAAATAGATGCAGCTGCTTTAACCAAATAAGGATACTTTGACAATCAAATTGTCGGCAGATATATTGTGCAGCTAAAGAGAAACATTATCCCCAAAGTCCTAGTACCATTAGAAAAAAAATTTGATAACAATGGTGTGGCCAGAAGTCCAAAGATCATAGTAGATGAAGGGGATGTGGAAGACTATAATATTGGGACTCTAGAAGACCCAAATATCATTAAACTGTCCAAGAAGCTCATCCCTGAAGTCAAAGAAAGGTATGTAAAATTGATGAAAGAATTCCCTGATGTCTTTGTCTAGAGCTACGATGAGTTGAAAGTTTATGATACTAGTATAATCCAGCATGTTATCTCGATAAAAGAAGATCACAAGCCATTTAAATAGAAGTTAAGAAGAATAAAACCTATGTTGTTACCATTGATAGAGAAAGAAGTAAAGAAATTGTTTGAAGCAAAAATCATAGTGTCCCTAAGATTCTCCAAATGGGTAGAAGACCTGGTGCCTATCATAAAAAAGAGTGGAGAGATTAGATTGTGTGTGGACTTCATAAGTTTGAATAAGGTATCTCTTAAAGATAACTACCCTTTGCCCAAAATGGACCACATTCTATAGAAGGTAGTGGGCTCTCAAAATATGTCGATGTTAGATGGTTTCTCGGGATACAACCAAATCATGTTACATCCTGACGATCAAGAAAAGACAGCGTTCACCACACATTGGGGAACATTCATGTACACCAAAATGCCATTTGGGATTATGAATGTTGGAGCAACATTTCAGAGGGATATGGACATAGCCTTTGCAGATGAAAAGGATAAATTTATTGTTATATACCTTGATGACATTATTGTGTATTCTGCTACAGATGAGGAACACATCAAACATCTCAAAAGGGCATTTGAGAAATGTAGAAAATTTGGCATATCGTTGAATCCGAAAAAGTCAAATTTTGCCATGAAATAAGGGAAGCTCTTAGGGCACATCATTTCTAAGGAAGGAATAAAGGTAGACCTTATCAGGGTTGAAGGAATTTTGAAGAATAGCGTACCCTGAAGCAAAAAGGAAGTACAATCCTTTCTAGGTAAAGTAAATTTCCTGAGAAGATTTATTCCTAATTTAGCAGAGATCATAAAGCATATCACCAACATGTTAAAGAAGGGAAATGAAATCAAATGGATCCCTGAGGCTAGAAAATATTTTGAAGACATCAAGGTAGTATTGACAAAGGCTCCTGTGCTAGCTAGTCAAATTTCGAGAAAGATTTCATACTATTATCTTTCGCTTCAGAACACACAATTGCAAGTGTAATAGTCCAAAAGGATGACCAGAATTTTTAGAAGCCCATAGCATACTACAGTAAGACGTTGAGAGATACTCCTTTGAAATAGGACATCATGGAGAAGCAGGCGTATGCTTTGGTCAAAGCATTGAAAGAATTTGTGGTGTATATTCTACATTCACATACTACTGCCTATGTCTCTAGCAGCTCAGTAAAAGACATCTTAACACAACTCGATCCTGAAGGAAAGAGGGGAAAATGGATTACAGTACTATTAGAATATGATCTCAAAATCAAGCCCAGGAATTTGATCAAGGGGCGGGGACTTGCTAGACTAATGGCACAAACAACTTGCGAACTCTTGGGAATAAACTTCACTACAGATATGTCAGAGAATACAGCAGAGTAACAAAGGGTGACTCCAAAAATATATCAGAAATTTCTTGACTCTATGTGGTATGCAGACATTGTCTTTGTGTTAAAAAATCGGCAAGATCCTCCTGAATATAGTAAAACAAAGTCTAGGTTCTTGAAACTAAAGGCGGAAAAATTTTGCATTGTTCATGGATTACTGTACTGGAAAGACCCAGGAGGAATTTTACTGAGTTGTTTGATAGAATATGAAGTGGAAAGAACCATCAGGAAGTTCCATAAAGGAAACTGTGGAGGTCATCATTATTGGAAGACAACTGTACACAAAATGTTGAGAGCTGGTTTTTATTGGCCTAGTTTTTTTCCTGATGTTTATAAGGAAGTGTCAAAGTTCCATGAATGCCAAATCTTCGATGGGAAAGGAAAGTTGCAATCTCTATCATTGAAGCCCATTTTAGTAGAATCTCCTTTCAAGTAATGGGGCCTGGATTTCAAAGGAGAGATACACCCACAATCTTTGGCTCAACACAAATGGATCTTGACTGCAACAGATTATTTTACTAAATGGATTGAGGTTGTTCCTACCAGACAAGCTACAGATGACGTTATCATTCGATTCCTAGAAGACAATATTATGTCCAGATTCGAATGTCCAGTCAAGATTATAACAGACAATGCAGTGGCCTTTAAGTCTAAAAAGTTGGAGAAATTCTGCAGTGATTACAATATTACTATTGGCCATTCTACGTCATACTACCTGCAAGGAAATGGATTAGTTGAGTCTTCAAACAAAATCCTAGTCAGAATCATCAAAAAATTGTTGCAGGAGAATAAAACAGCATGGAACAAGAAGCTCATTCATGCCCTATGGGCTGACAGGATATCCCCAAAAATGTCTATTGCCAAATCTCCTCTCCAGATCATTTATGGTACAGAAGCCATCTTTCATATGGCACTCAGATTGTTGCTAATGAAGTTGTTACATGAGAAAGAAGCATAGATTAATGTCAGACGGAGAAGGGAGGATGAACTCATCATCGTGTAGCAGACCAGAGGAAAGGCTTTCAATAACTCCCAACTACGTCAAGAGAAAATCAAGGAAGCTTTCGACAGACGTACCAAAGCGGATGACTTCAAAATTGGAGACTGGGTACTAATATGGGATTCCAAGACTAAAAATAAAGGTAAACATGGAAAATTTGATCATGTGTGGCTGGGCCCATTCAAAATTACAACTTACCATGGGAGAAATTCCTATTTGTTGGAGGAAAGTAATGGAGAAATCATCGGAGGAGGGCCTGTGAATGGTAGGTTCCTCAAGCACTACGTCGTTTGAAAAATCATCACTCGTCATTCATTGTACATAGCCACTTTGTGTTTTTTTTTTCTTTAAGTGTGAAAATTGAAATAAAAATAGCATGGTTGAAGCTCGAGGTGAAGGCCCTGAGTTGTGTTGAGTAGGTTTGGAGTTTTTGAATAAAAATAAATGGATTTAGATCATACACATAAGATTATATCCCAATGGGTAGGCACTCGGTCTACAGTTCTTTGCTACCTCGCAGGGAGGATAGCATCCCCAGTTGGAGCCAATGTTGTCACCATATAATTCCCAGATGGTGTGTTGAAATTACTAAGACAACTGAGAGGGAGGGTGAATCAGTTGTTACTGTGCTTAAACAATTTTAAGTCTATTAAACCATTTTTAATCTTTCATCAAGTGACCATCAATATTATACATCATATGAAAAACATAAATAATGAGCANGCCTTTGCAGATGAAAAGGATAAATTTATTGTTATATACCTTGATGACATTATTGTGTATTCTGCTACAGATGAGGAACACATCAAACATCTCAAAAGGGCATTTGAGAAATGTAAAAAATTTGGCATATCGCTGAATCCGAAAAAGTCAAATTTTGCCATGAAATAAGGGAATCTCTTAGGGCACATCATTTCTAAGGAAGGAATAAAGGTAGACCCTAGCAGGGTTGAAGGAATTTTGAAGAATAGCGTACCCAGAAGCAAAAAGGAAGTACAATCCTTTCTAGGTAAAGTAAATTTCCTGAGAAGATTTATTCCTAATTTAGCAGAGATCATAAAGCATATCACCAACATGTTAAAGAAGGGAAATGAAATCAAATGGATCCCTGAGGCTAGAAAATATTTTGAAGACATCAAGGTAGTATTGACAAAGGCTCCTGTGCTAGCTAGTCAAATTTCGAGAAAGATTTCATACTATTATCTTTTGCTTCAGAACACACAATTGCAAGTGTAATAGTCCAAAAGGATGACCAGAATTTTTAGAAGCCCATAGCATACTACAGTAAGACATTGAGAGATACTCCTTTGAAATAGGACATCATGGAGAAGCAGGTGTATGCTTTGGTCAAAGCATTGAAAGAATTTGTGGTGTATATTCTACATTCACATACTACTGCTTATGTCCCTAGCAGCTCAGTAAAAGACATCTTAACACAACTCGATCCTGAAGGAAAGAGGGGGAAATGGATTACATTACTATTAGAATATGATCTCAAAATCAAGCCCACGAAGTTGATCAAGGGGCAGGGACTTGCTAGACTAATGGCACAAACAACTTGCGAACTCTTGGGAATAAACTTCACTACAGATATGTCAGAGAATACAGCAGAGTAACAAAGGGTGACTCCACAAATATATCAGAAATTTCTTGACTCTATGTGGTATGCATACATTATCTTTGTGTTAAAAAATCGGCAAGATCCTCCTGAATATAGTAAAACAAAGTCTAGGTTCTTGAAACTAAAGGCGGAAAAATTTTGCATTGTTCATGGATTACTGTACTGGAAAGACCCAGGAGGAATTTTACTGAGTTGTTTGATAGAATATGAAGTGGAAAGAACCATCAGGAAGTTCCATAAAGGAAACTGTGGAGGTCATCATTATTGGAAGACAACTGTACACAAAATGTTGAGAGCTGGTTTTTATTGGCCTAGTTTTTTTCCTGATGTTTATAAGGAAGTGTCAAAGTTCCATGAATGCCAAATCTTCGATGGGAAAGGAAAGTTGCAATCTCTATCATTGAAGCCCATTTTAGTAGAATCTCCTTTCAAGTAATGGGGCCTGGATTTCAAAGGAGAGATACACCCACAATCTTTGGCTCAACACAAATGGATCTTGACTGCAACAGATTATTTTACTAAATGGATTGAGGTTGTTCCTACCAGACAAGCTACAGATGACGTTATCATTCGATTCCTAGAAGACAATATTATGTCCAGATTCGAATGTCCAGTCAAGATTATAACAGACAATGCAGTGGCCTTTAAGTCTAAAAAGTTGGAGAAATTCTGCAGTGATTACAATATTACTATTGGCCATTCTACGTCATACTACCTGCAAGGAAATGGATTAGTTGAGTCTTCAAACAAAATCCTAGTCAGAATCATCAAAAAATTGTTGCAGGAGAATAAAACAGCATGGAACAAGAAGCTCATTCATGCCCTATGGGCTGACAGGATATCCCCAAAAATGTCTATTGCCAAATCTCCTCTCCAGATCATTTATGGTACAGAAGCCATCTTTCATATGGCACTCAGATTGTTGCTAATGAAGTTGTTACATGAGAAAGAAGCATAGATTAATGTCAGACGGAGAAGGGAGGATGAACTCATCATCGTGTAGCAGACCAGAGGAAAGGCTTTCAATAACTCCCAACTACGTCAAGAGAAAATCAAGGAAGCTTTCGACAGACGTACCAAAGCGGATGACTTCAAAATTGGAGACTGGGTACTAATATGGGATTCCAAGACTAAAAATAAAGGTAAACATGGAAAATTTGATCATGTGTGGCTGGGCCCATTCAAAATTACAACTTACCATGGGAGAAATTCCTATTTGTTGGAGGAAAGTAATGGAGAAATCATCGGAGGAGGGCCTGTGAATGGTAGGTTCCTCAAGCACTACGTCGTTTGAAAAATCATCACTCGTCATTCATTGTACATAGCCACTTTGTGTTTTTTTTTTCTTTAAGTGTGAAAATTGAAATAAAAATAGCATGGTTGAAGCTCGAGGTGAAGGCCCTGAGTTGTGTTGAGTAGGTTTGGAGTTTTTGAATAAAAATAAATGGATTTAGATCATACACATAAGATTATATCCCAATGGGTAGGCACTCGGTCTACAGTTCTTTGCTACCTCGCAGGGAGGATAGCATCCCCAGTTGGAGCCAATGTTGTCACCATATAATTCCCAGATGGTGTGTTGAAATTACTAAGACAACTGAGAGGGAGGGTGAATCAGTTGTTACTGTGCTTAAACAATTTTAAGTCTATTAAACCATTTTTAATCTTTCATCAAGTGACCATCAATATTATACATCATATGAAAAACATAAATAATGAGCATCAATCACACATAAGATATACAAAGACGAGGAAACCCATAAAGGGAGAAAACCTCTTCTTCTTCGAAATGATAGGCAGTCTTTTAAGTTTTGTACATCATCTATGTTTGAGCACCAACTCAAAGTGAGGCTACTACCTCTGTTTTACAAGCTCCAACTTTTTGAGAGCACTGACTCTCTAGTTTCTCTAACACCGACTAGAAGGAAGCACCAACTCCCTGAGTGTTCTAGCAGTGACTAAATGGAAGCACCTACTTCCACTTATACAAGCACCAACTTGCATACAGAAAACTCTGTGTTTTCCCAAGCACCACCCTGCCACCTTGTTTTCTAGCCACAACTAGATGGAAGCTACAACTCCCAATATTCAAGCACCAACTCGAATATCAGAGGACCACAGTCCTCTCTAGCACCACCCTACTTCCCTGATTATAAGTAAAATGATTGAATAACCAATAATGCAGGTGTTTCAATTCTTACCACTTCTCTTCTATCCTGCAATTCTTCTATGCTTCTATCTGTTCTGCAATTCTGCTCTGGTTCAAGTTGTTTTTGCAATTCTGCTCTTGCTTCTGTATATTCATCATTTGTTACTCATCTCTGAGTTTTATCTCACACTGCGCATACTGTAATTTTCCCTTTCTTACAGTTCAACTCATTTTTCATTTAGAACCAACCATTCACAATCGCTCCATCTTTCTTTTATGCACTTCACACAACTTAAGTTACGCCTCAAATACCTGGTCCAACAACGCTTCAGCAACTTAATTGCCAACCATCTAAGAACCATGATTCGGTTCTACTAACCGAATCGTAACTGAACAGTTAATCGTAAAGATCAACAGTAGAATTTCAATCATATGCTCAAATAACCAGCACCGTTGGATTAAATCTGCAGGGTCTTGTGTTTATCCCATATGCCCACTGGCTGTGACCATGGGCCTAATCAAGATGCGTTTCACANATTTTAAGTCTATTAAACCATTTTTAATCTTTCATCAAGTGACCATCAATATTATACATCATATGAAAAACATAAATAATGAGCATCAATCACACATAAGATATACAAAGAGACAGATTTTCATGAGGAAACCCATAAAGGGAGAAAACCTCTTATTCTTCGAAATGATAGGCAGTCTTTTAAGTTTTTTACATCATCTATGTTTTAGCACCAACTCAAAGTGAGGCTACTACCTATGTTTTACAAGCTCCAACTTTTTGAGAGCACTAACTCTCTAGTTTCTCTAACACCGACTAGAAGGAAGCAGCAACTCCCTGAGTGTTCTAGCAGTGACTGAATGGAATCACCTACTTCCACTTATACAAGCACCAACTTGCATACAGAAAACTCTATGTTTTCCCAAGCACCACCCTGCCACCTTGTTTTCTAGCCACAACTAGATGGAAGCTACAACTCCCAATATTCAAGCACCAACTCGAATATCAGAGGACCACAGTCCTCCCTAGCACCACCCTACCTCCCTGATTATAAGTAAAATGATTGAATAACCAATAATGCAGGTGTTTCAATTCTTACCACTTCTCTTCTATCCTGCAATTCTTCTATGCTTCTATCTATTCTGCAATTCTGCTCTGCTTCAAGCTGTTTTTGCAATTCTGCTCTTGCTTCTATATATTCAGCATCTGTTACTCATCTCTGAGTTTTATCTCACACTGCGCATACTGTAATTTTCCCTTTCTTACAGTTCAACTCATTTTTCATTTATAACAACCAACCATTCACAATCGCTCCATCTTTCTTTTATGCACTTCACACAACTTAAGTTACGCCTCAAATACCTGGGCCAACAACGCTTCAGCAACTTAATCGCCAACCATCCAAGAACCATGATTCGGTTCTACTAACTGAATCGTAACTAAACAGTTAATCGTAAATATCAACAGTATAATTTCAATCATATGCTCAAATAACCAGCACCGTTGGATTAAATCTGCAGGGTCTTGTGTTTATCCCATATGCCCACTGGCTGTGACCATGGGCCTAATCAAGATGCGTTTCACATTTTTCATTTTGCAAATCCTATGTTGAAGGGTCTCGATGCTCCAAGTTGTGATCCCTGAAATGGAGCTTAGCTCCGCTAGCTCCTCCCTCTCACATGACCATTGGTGGTGACCATAGCCTACACCAAAGGTGTTTCGCATTTCACGAACTTATGAACTTCATCGAGCCTGATCAACAATCAAGATCTCCAATGATCTGATGGTCCATATCTCATCGTTATCTCATGTTTCAAGATTCCTGTGATGAAGGTTCTCAACACTCCAAGTTGTGATTCCCGAAATGGAGCTTAGAAATTATCTCATTCCCTTAAGCCTTCGACGATGTGACCTTGTCTATGACCACGGGCCAGACCTTATCGTGATTTTGCATATCGTGAGTTGAAAGGTTAGAGAATTTATTTCCTTTAACTTTCCATTCAGCAAAATGTTAATCCCTCGCCACATGTCCCTCTTGGATCAACAGTCAAGATCTTATCCCTCGCCACATGTCCCTCTTGGATCAACAGTCAAGATCTTATCGCGATTTCACAACTTCACGGGCCTTCGTCATGCCTGATCAATAGTCCAGGACCTCCCTTTGATCAACAACTTGGATTAAGTCGTGGTTTCTCATTTCACGATTTCATCATTCTTGTCGTGAGTGTCCTTGACACCTCCAACTCCCGGTATCCAAAACTCTGAAATGGAGTCAGATCAATGGTCCACAATCCTGATGATTCGATGGTCCAGATCTTTTCATGATCTCTCATATCGCAAGTTTCTACCATGAGTTTCTTCCTTGACTCCTCCAACTCTCAGTATCCAAAACTTCGAAACAAAACCTTTGTCATGCTCTGATCTATCGCCACGTGTCCCTCTTGGATCAATGATCCAGATCTTATTATGATTTCACATATCGCGAGTTGGAAGGTTAGAGCATTGCCTTCCTTTGACTTTCCAGTCAGCAAAATGTTAATCCCTCGCCATGTGTACTCCTCGACAATGGATGGCCCTCATGCTTTCTGGATTTTGTAATCCAGCTTCATCTTGTACTTAAAGATCGTGCTCCTTCTTCTAGATCCAACGATGGTCAGTCCTTGCGTTCAGATCCAACGTCTAAGATTTGTTCTCCTCTTTTGTGCATTCCTCCTATCTGTATTCATATCTGATGGTCATCAGAAATTTGGGATGGGTGATCCAACGATCACTATTGATCTTTCTATTTACATGCCATCATCACTCTGCTGAACGTGTTGATCTTTGCCATCAATGACAAACACGCATACTCTGCCTCTATCTAAAAACATGCCAACAATATCCCCCTTTGGCATTGATGGCAACCCCTTGAATAACATCTATCTTTACCATTGTATTGAAATTACCACACTTTCTCCCCCTTTGACATCAATGTCAAAAAAAAAACAAGCTCCCCCTTAGCTATTGCAGCACATCTCGAAGGTATCAGATATGTGATAAGCATATACTCCTCCTGTGTTGTTGCAGTATTCTTCAGAGGTATTAGAGATTCAACCAACACAAACTCCCCCTGATAGGATGGACCCTCTTAATTTGACAATGAGTTCATGCCCAACTTCTGGCGAAGATATCCAAAAGGAGTCACTGCTAAGGGTTTAGTAAAGATATCATCTATTTGTTCTATGGAAGGAATATAATTTAGCTGAACGACTCTGTTTGTAACTTGTTCTCTGAGAAAATGGTATTTTATTGGGATATGTTTAGTCTTGGAATGAAGAACATGATTCTTGGAGACACTAATGGCACTAGCATTATCACAATGAATGGTAATTGGATCAGTATAATTTACCTTCAAATCTGTAAGAGTTTGAATCATCCATGAAATCTGAGTGCAGCAAGTAGCAGCAGCAATGTACTCTGCTTATGTAGTTGATAAGGAAATACATCCCTGCTTCTTACTAATCCATGCTACCAATGAGTCACCCAGGAAGAATGCACCTCCACTGGTGCTCTTTCTCTCATCCACGCAATTTGCCCAATCTGCATCTGAATAAGCAGTTAACTAAAAATTCTGATTTTTGGGATACCACAGACCATGAGTCATTGTTCTCTTCAAGTATTTGAATATCCTTGTGACAGCTACCAAGTGACTTTGTTTAGGATTTGACTAATAATGACCTACCATTCCAACAGCTTGCATTATATCAAGACGGGATGTTATGATGTACAAAAAAATGCCTATCATAGAGCGATATGTCCTTTGATCAACATCAGGTGAAATATCATCTTTACTAAGCTTGCAACCAACAACCATAGGTGTACTAATAGGAGAGGAATCCTCCATCTGAAATTTCTTCAACATCTCTTTCAAATATTTTTCTTGAGAGATAAAAATTCTTGCAGAACTTTGTTTTACTTGTAAGACAAGAAAATATGACAATTCTTCTATCATGGACATATCAAACTATGTTTGCATAGAGTTAGCAAACCACTGAACAGAGGAATCATTATTACATCCAAAAATAATGTCATCTACATAAATCAAAACAACTAGTAAATCATCACTTTCAGTTTTTATGTAGATATTTCTATCAACGGTACCTTTCTTGAATCCTTTGTCTTGTAAAAATTTGTCTAGTCTATAATATCAAGCCCGTGGTGCATGTTTCAGTCCATATAAATCCTTCTTCAGCTTGCAGACATAATCAAGGTTATCTGTCAATGAGAATCCTTCAGGTTGCTCCATATATACTTCTTCCTCTAGATCTCCATTAAGAAATGTTGACTTAACATCCATCTAATAAACTTTAAAGTTNCCATTCAGCAAAATGTTAATCCCTCGCCACAT
Organism: Picea glauca; assembly: GCA_000966675.3. Lineage (NCBI taxonomy): Eukaryota > Viridiplantae > Streptophyta > Pinopsida > Pinales > Pinaceae > Picea > Picea glauca. Next base: position 15,209 of record JZKD02S0450152.1, read on the forward strand.
GTCCCTCTTGGATCAACAGTCAAGATCTTATCCCTCGCCACATGTCCCTCTTGGATCAACAGTCAAGATCTTATCGCGATTTCACAACTTCACGGGCCTTCGTCATGCCTGATCAATAGTCCAGGACCTCCCTTTGATCAACAACTTGGATTAAGTCGTGGTTTCTCATTTCACGATTTCATCATTCTTGTCGTGAGTGTCCTTGACACCTCCAACTCCCGGTATCCAAAACTCTGAAATGGAGTCAGATCAATGGTCCACAATCCTGATGATTCGATGGTCCAGATCTTTTCATGATCTCTCATATCGCAAGTTTCTACCATGAGTTTCTTCCTTGACTCCTCCAACTCTCAGTATCCAAAACTTCGAAACAAAACCTTTGTCATGCTCTGATCTATCGCCACGTGTCCCTCTTGGATCAATGATCCAGATCTTATTATGATTTCACATATCGCGAGTTGGAAGGTTAGAGCATTGCCTTCCTTTGACTTTCCAGTCAGCAAAATGTTAATCCCTCGCCATGTGTACTCCTCGACAATGGATGGCCCTCATGCTTTCTGGATTTTGTAATCCAGCTTCATCTTGTACTTAAAGATCGTGCTCCTTCTTCTAGATCCAACGATGGTCAGTCCTTGCGTTCAGATCCAACGTCTAAGATTTGTTCTCCTCTTTTGTGCATTCCTCCTATCTGTATTCATATCTGATGGTCATCAGAAATTTGGGATGGGTGATCCAACGATCACTATTGATCTTTCTATTTACATGCCATCATCACTCTGCTGAACGTGTTGATCTTTGCCATCAATGACAAACACGCATACTCTGCCTCTATCTAAAAACATGCCAACAATATCCCCCTTTGGCATTGATGGCAACCCCTTGAATAACATCTATCTTTACCATTGTATTGAAATTACCACACTTTCTCCCCCTTTGACATCAATGTCAAAAAAAAAACAAGCTCCCCCTTAGCTATTGCAGCACATCTCGAAGGTATCAGATATGTGATAAGCATATACTCCTCCTGTGTTGTTGCAGTATTCTTCAGAGGTATTAGAGATTCAACCAACACAAACTCCCCCTGATAGGATGGACCCTCTTAATTTGACAATGAGTTCATGCCCAACTTCTGGCGAAGATATCCAAAAGGAGTCACTGCTAAGGGTTTAGTAAAGATATCATCTATTTGTTCTATGGAAGGAATATAATTTAGCTGAACGACTCTGTTTGTAACTTGTTCTCTGAGAAAATGGTATTTTATTGGGATATGTTTAGTCTTGGAATGAAGAACATGATTCTTGGAGACACTAATGGCACTAGCATTATCACAATGAATGGTAATTGGATCAGTATAATTTACCTTCAAATCTGTAAGAGTTTGAATCATCCATGAAATCTGAGTGCAGCAAGTAGCAGCAGCAATGTACTCTGCTTATGTAGTTGATAAGGAAATACATCCCTGCTTCTTACTAATCCATGCTACCAACGAGTCACCCAGGAAGAATGCACCTCCACTAGTGCTCTTTCTCTCATCCACGCAATTTGCCCAATCTGCATCTGAATAAGCAGTTAACTAAAAATTCTGATTTTTGGGATACCACAGACCATGAGTCATTGTTCCCTTCAAGTATTTGAATATCCTTGTGACAGCTACCAAGTGACTTTGTTTAGGAGTTGACTGATAATGACCTACCATTCCAACAGCTTGCATTATATCAGGACGGGATGTTGTGATGTACAAAAAAATGCCTATCATAGAGCGATATGTCCTTTGATCAACATTAGGTGAAATATCATCTTTACTAAGCTTGCAACCAACAACTATAGGTGTACTAATAGGAGAGGAATCCTCCATCTGAAATTTCTTCAACATCTCTTTCAAATATTTTTCTTGAGAGATAAAAATTCTTGCAGAACTTTGTTTTACTTGTAAGACAAGAAAATATGACAATTCTTCTATCATGGACATATCAAACTATGTTTGCATAGAGTTAGCAAACCACTGAACAGAGGAATCATTATTACATCCAAAAATAATGTCATCTACATAAATCAAAACAACTAGTAAATCATCACTTTCAGTTTTTATGTAGATATTTCTATCAACGGTACCTTTCTTGAATCCTTTGTCTTGTAAAAATTTGTCTAGTCTATAATATCAAGCCCGTGGTGCATGTTTCAGTCCATATAAATCCTTCTTCAGCTTGCAGACATAATCAAGGTTATCTGTCAATGAGAATCCTTCAGGTTGCTCCATATATACTTCTTCCTCTAGATCTCCATTAAGAAATGTTGACTTAACATCCATCTAATAAACTTTAAAGTT
>JZKD02S0450163.1:0-17534 GCA_000966675.3 Picea glauca
CCATCAATAAACATCAATCACATCAATGTGATTAACTCTCCCCCTTTGACATCAATGGAAAAGGTCCATTCTCCTCTTGGGGTTGTTCCCCTTGCTTGAACTCTCCTTGGGGCTGATCCCCCTATCTTGTTTGCCGCTAAATAATCTCCCCCCTTTTGAACAAGGGATATCAATCTGATGTAATGCTGAAAATACATTGCTTGTGCTCCCTTTATGACCATCACTCCCCCTAGAATTATGCCTCCGTGATCTTTCCTCAAGTAGAGAGCTCTTTTCTAGGTTTGCATATGATAAGAATTTCCTCCTAGAATCATAAGAAGAATGACTCCCCCTATGGGTATGTCTCCCCCTATTTTCAACCAAATCATAGATCAACCACTTTCTTTATGATGATCCTAGGACTTGTTCATGCATCAAACTTGTGCCATACTATACATCAACCATGTACCCCAACAAATAAGCATCAGTCCATACTCATGGGTTAGTGCCATTCACCCAACATTTATTTTACATCGTCACCTTACATGATCTAACATAGAACCATGAAAAATTGCAACAAACAATGTCAGAACCTGTAATAAACCATGTCATACCTTGCATCATAGAGTTATACCATCACATCAAACTGCAACCACTGTGCATTTCCTTTTTCCCAAGGCTTTGCCACATATACACAGTTTGTTGCACAACATCTTGCGTATGTACGCAACCTATACAAGGTAAGCTTGTGTATGTACACGACTGATACCACTGTCACCCACATGTGCTTCAGTAAATGACTTACTTGAGCTTCCCTTTAGTCTTTCATTCTGTTATGGCTGCTCTATCTTCTTCACCCACTTCTGTAGATAACCCTTCTCCTCGGAACTTGAGCTCTGAGCATCCATATTTTCAAATATATCCCTGTTTATAACTTCATTCATTCTTCTAGCCATGATATTTGAATACCTCATCATTGAATTTCTTCTTGTGTTTCAGCACTCCTTGGATTTGTGGCCAAATCTACTATAGTTGTAGCATCTCATGGTTTTACAGTGAATAGCAATGTGTCCTACTTGATCACATCTCCAACACCTTATGGTGTTATAAAATCTTCCATTGTATCTCCTTTCATAAGCTTTGCATTCAAAAGAATTGTGACCATATCCATTACATGAATAACAATATCCATGAAAAATACTTTCATACCTTTGCTTTGGTGTCCCAAGAGTAGCTTCTTGAGGTCTTCCTTGCTTTGTTCTTTTGAAATTTTCTTTGCCTTGTGTAGATGGTTGTTTTGAAACATTGTCTTCCTTCTTTTATGGACTTACCTCATGCTTCTTTGAGGTGCTTGCTTCAGCATATGTAGCTTCTTATTTGTATCCAAGACCTGATTTATCAAGTGATCTTTGACTTTCCAAGTTCTCATCCAAGATTCGTGAGCTATTCAAGAATTTATTTGACTTTTATAGCTTCTTTCTAAGCTCAACAATTTCAGCTTCTAACTTACAACATGACTCTTCCTTTTCATGTATTTGATTCTTCAATAGTTCCTCTATTCTTTTGTCTTCTTCAATTTGGGTCTTGAGATGGAAAATGGTTTCAAAACTTTTGCTAATCTCATCATCTGCATTTGTATCTTCTTTTCCATTCTTTAGTCTTGTGATCTCTTCTTCCTTTTCTTCTAATTGAGTCTTATTTCTCTCTTCTTGTTCCTCGAGCATTTCTTTTAATTTCAAGATGTTCCTTAGACTCCTCATAAGAAACTTCTTAGTGTTATCCGAAATATAGTTATAGTCTATATAATAATGATCACTTCTATATCTATATAAACCCTCTTCAAGTTCCTTTTGAAGTTTTAATAGATTTTCTTCTATTCTTTTCATGGGATAATTACCATCAAACTTTACACAAACTGTTTCTAGATCTTCTTCTTCACTTGTAGAGAAAAATTCATCATCGTCATTGCAATCAAGGGTTTTTTAGGGTTCTTTACCTTCATTTTAAATATCTTCACGATATTCCTTTGTGCTAACATCAACACATAATTCTTTTCCTTCATTTGAAATGTCTTCAAGATCTTCCTTTGTGCTATCATCACTTGATTATTTATCTTCATTTGAAATGTTTCCAAGATCACATTTATAAATAATACAATCAAGGGTTTTTGAAGATTATTTACCTTTAATGATCTTGATGGAGTGATCTTCAATATCTTCCTTCTCCTTCTTGCTTTTATATGTCTCCTCTAGCTTTATTCATAGATCCTTGGAGGAAGTGCATTGTCCCATGCTCTCTTTTATAGGGCTTGAGAGTCCACTAAGAATGGTCTTGAGAGAACATAAATACAATTGGTGCATTTGAAAACCAAAATGGCACCACTACAAAATCATAATGGCCATACCTTGTTATGAAGTTTGTCTTACTTTTGTCTTCTTCCTTGATTCTCGCCTGAACGTAGCTTGACCTCAAGTCAATCTTGGAAAAAATCCTTGTTCCTTTTAGCTTGTCAAAATGATCATTGATCCTTGGCAAAGGATATTTGTTCTTTATGGTCACTTTATTTAGCTACCTAGAATCAAAGAACACCCTTAAGGTTCCATCCTTTTTCTTCACAAAGAGCACTAAGGAACCCCAAGTTGAGGAACTTGGGCATATGTACCCCTTTTTCAAAATTTCTTCAAGTTGTGTATGCAAGTCATTTAGCTCTAGTGTGCTCATTGTATATGGATTCTTGGACATTGGGGTAGCTACAGGCACCAACTCAACGGATCAGTCAATGTATATTTTTGGTGGCAACCCTAGCAATTCCCAAACACATCCTTATACTCTTTTAAAATTGTATGGTCTTCAATACTTTGTACTTTATCCTTGGCTTCCTCTTCCATATGGGCTGCAAAAATATGGCACCCTTTCCTGAAACTCTTTTTCAACTACAAGGATGAAATTTCTCTAATGGATATAGACCTTAAATCCCTTGAAATTTCCTTTGTTGTCCTTCCAAGATAAGTGATTTCCTTGTGGTAGCAATCTAGAATAGCATAATGTTTTTCCAACCAATCCATACCAATCAAACAATCATATAATGAACCATAAGGTGTGATGTTTAAATCTACCTTTATGTTGACTCCATTCATGTCCATTGTACAATCCTTAACCAACTCATTGATCCTTCTCTTGGATCCAATATCTAACTAGACCAACCAAGATTTTCCATGCTTGGTTATTTCCAAATGAAACCTCTCAATAATATTAGGATCTATGTAGCTATGACTAGATACATATTCTATTAAAATAGCTATGTGGTGGTTATTGGTCTTACCTTCTACCTCACTCATGTGATATTTATGCTCTACTTGCATGTTGTTCAAGGTTGCATAAATCCTTGGCATGATTCTTCCCATGTCTTCCACTATATCAACTTCTTGAATGTTATGTACAATCATCATCATATCTCCCTTGTGAGGACAATCTTTATACATTTGGTCTCCCTCACATCCCCAACATTTTATGGGATAATGTTTTGGCCTTTTCTTCAAATAATTTGTCATTCTACATTCATGTTGTGTTGATTTTCCTTGTTGGTGTCCTTGAGGACTATTTCTAACAAATGGTGGCTTATACCCTTTTCTTTCTTTGCTCCATTTTTCATTTCTTCTTGTCATCCCGGGCCTTTTGGAAAGTTATCTTTCCTTTGTTCTTATCATAAAGATATTTTTTGTTCCTTATAGTTTCCTGAAAGTATTGGGTTCATCAAATTATATTTCATCTTTGTAGGAAGAAGGCAACTGACTCAGAAATATTTGGATTTTAACCTTCTCATCCTTTATGTATGAAACCAACATGCCTCAAAATATACAAAAATATCTTTTCATACTCTTCCATAATCATGTTTCTGAGATTGAGTTCAAAACAATCTTGAATATTCTCGTCATAATAATGCTCTAACAAGTGTTGTTGTTGGAAATACATTTTTAATTGCTTCTATGAGACTCTCTTCTCATCCAGATGCTTGAGCTAGTCCCACCACATGGAAGCTTTCCCTTGAAGATGGTAGATGGAAATTTTTGCTTCAAGGTTGGATGAGTAATTGTTCAATTGGAGGCTTAATCATTCTCAAAAATCATGTTTCATCATCTTCACCTTTCTTATTATCACCATCAAATGTAGGAGGATTAATCTTCCTAATCTCTCCTAGCATATCATCTAAATCGAGCTTCCTCCTCTGATGTCTAATAGGGGATAAACTTGGACAACTCTTTCAATCTAATAATGCATTGGCTCTTCTATTTCAGTTTCTACGTGAATCATAATTCCTATTAGCACACCTTGAGTGTCTAGATCCCCTATGATCATTCCTCCTCTCATGATGTCTATGCTTTGTTGCATGTCCTAAAATGGATGCATGTCTTGTGCTGGAATATTTATTAATTTAACTCTGCAAATTGTTCAAACTATATAGAATATGAGTGTCGATTTCATTCTTATCCTCATGATCCCTTATCAACCTTTCATTATCTAGTATATATCTCTACACTTCCCTCTTCAAGCTTTTCATTATTTGAACCATCTCTATTGGTTCCACCCTCATTCTATGTCCATTAGACTTTGTTTCTTCACTACCGAGGATGATATTCAAACCTATGACTTCTTCCTTGTGACTATAAGACCCATTTGCAACCTCCATATCTTAGTTCCTAATTTTGAACTTCCTATGTTCTATGTGTGCCACTAATTCTACAAATCTTGTTTCACTAGTACAATTAATCTCAGAGACCAACTTCTACCACTTGTAGAAGAAAATATATCAAGAACCAGAAAATATTTATATCAAGCACAGATAGGGTTCTTGATTATGAGTACATAGAAACTTTCATATTGGAAATCTAATACTTCTAGAAAATTTTACATCGTTCTGGAATTGTTGACTTTGTCCTTTTAGAATTTTCTCTAGACTAATCATTTTTAGCCAGCTAACTACCTCCCAAACGAAGAAAAATTGGGTAATATTCACTAAGACATACTTGTATGGATTAGTCAGGAGGTAAAATGTAGAGTAAATAAAAAAAATCCAGTTTTGTAATCTAGGGTCCCTTTTCATCCTCTAGAAATCCCAGAAATCCCCAAAAAGTGACCTAGAATAGTGAATTTTGGCATGTTTCTACATCTCCATTCCAAACCCCTTGGAATCTAGCCAAAATATCCATTGAATTTCATCAAATCTAGTCTCCTAACTCACTGTCTAAATCTCATCAATAACAGGGCCTCTGTCAGAGAGTGCTACCATTTCTTCAAAAACCCCTAATTTGTCATTTCTAGAAATCTGGGGCTGAATTGGCCCATGGTCCTCGCTGGCACTTTTATAGTCTTTGACACTACAGACCTAACCCCAAAATTTCACATGAATCTAAGGTTTTCTACTCATGTTATGGCCAAAACACATTTTTGGCTACAAACTTCTTTTTTAATATAAAATAATCCATATTGCTAATGTGACACTTGTGTCCACTTGTCACCCTTAGATGCATCCATGTCATCATCCTTACCACCCTAGACATGCCATGTCATCCCTCCAAGCTCTCTCTTATATCTCCTCTTTCGCTTTCCTTTTCCTTTATTTTCCTTGGTCCCCTTGTATTAGGCACCCTCTAGACCATCGTTGGGATAAGGGGTACCACCTCCTCTAAAATCCTCCACCTAGAACCTCTAAATTGGTTGCAGTGATGGGAAGTTCCTACCTCCAACACCCCCTTCTAGCACACATCTTCCATGTTGTCAATCTTATATTAACGGTGGAGGTTGATTATGTGCCATTAACATATGCTTGAATTATTTTTTCTCATCAGACTATAACCGCTTACTAAGTCAGTTTTTTCTCAGGGTTACATGTCCCTAGAAAGTATATTATGGGTCTAAAATAACCCCATGAAAACCACCCTCACTTGATCCCATCATTGCCTTTGTGGTCATGGCACCTAAACATTGTGGTTTTGCCACCACACACCCTAGCTAGCGCCCACATGGCATAGGATGACACCACCACCATGGCACTTGACACGTGGACTCCACATCACCACCACCATGTCACTCGACACGTGGCCTCCACATCACCAAGGAACCCCAAATTCCCAAAATTTTCAACTTTAAAATTTTTTTAAATAATGCCTACATTCAAAATTTGACACATGGGAAATCATGAAACTATCGAATTTGGATTCCTTAGGCCAAATTCAACCCTGTAAATGACCAATTGATACCATACTCAACCCTATGACAATTTCTTATCACAATTCGGCCTGGATTGCTTAGACTTTTGGGGGATTTTTTCTTTCAAAATTTTCAAGTTTCCCTATTGCTAACTTTGTAATTCTTAAATTCAGCCTATTCTGGACCTATAATCATTCAGATAGATGTTAAAATTGGGGGTTTAAACTGTTGATCTCTAATTTATGCAATTTTTTTGTATTTTCCCCAAATTCACAGGGGAATGTTTTACAAACAATTTGCAGGCAAATGTACATGTACTTTTCCATACTTTTGATTCTTGGCCCACGTAGGATCATTGTTGAAACCAAGGCTCTAATACCAATATGTAACATGCCCATACTCACCTTTGAGCCACATTACTTTAGTTTTGACTCTATGCATACTGTACTTTAAAATTTCTTTCAACCTGTCTCATATTTCCATAAATTAACAACTCTAATACCTTTAATTACCATTACAACCTTCCTAAAGTCCCATATAACTATATGTTATACTATGATACCACAATGAAACATACTCAAACCCTCAATCTATTCTGATACCACCATTTCACATCTTAGTCACCTTATTGGGTATAATTCCTTCACTGAGGTACCCTTGGTACCATTATTCTACCCTATCATGAATGCATAATGCATACTACCATGATATGCAACATATAGCATAACAAGAAAAACAAAATAAACATGCATAAACACATAAACCATAACAATGAATGCATAATGCATACTACCATGATATGAAACATATAACATAACAATAAAAACAATATAAAAATGCATAAACACGTATAAACCATAACAACATATGTACTAATCCGAAAAATCCTTAGATACCAATCTTAATCTTTAAAAACCATATTAGCATCTAACTTGATTCAGAATAATTCTTGATCATATTGAGGTGATTTATAGAACACATGATTATGTGCTACTTATCCAAAATCTCATAAAATGATGAATAACTTGAAGAATAATGAGATAACACAACAGAAAATAAAAGAACTCAATTATACAATATTGATGACAGAGTTTACTACATCTTTGAGTTCCCTTTTAAACAGTGAGACTGCTTTTCATAATCTCAAAATGTCAAATTACAATAAAAAATGGACAAGTACAAAGCCAATTTTGAAGTCACTCTTCAATTCTGCTACTCAAACTCAAAATAGAGTATATCATTGAATTCCTTGCGAAATTCTGAGAAAAATGAGTATAAACTCAACCATATTATAAACTGGTTGAATTTTACCCTCTTTACATGCCAAACGATGGACTATGGCACTCATTAATGGAAATATAGACTGATAATTTCATAGATAGTGTCTTAGCACAGAAATAACATCACCATCGTACTCCTCTCGAGAAAATGAGAAAAATGAGTATAAGCATGTCTATGTTTGGAGATAGTGCTCCTCAGCATGCAAATCAAGACAACACCATGACTAAGCTTCTCTTGGCATGAAAATCAATGCTTCGTATTGTACCCTTGTACTTTGTATGTACCTATCTCAAGATCCATGTTGACCTCAGAATGTTTACTCATATATATAGGCCTAGATCGGCCTAACTATGGCCCAAAATTCGTGCTATATACCCAGGATGATTTGTTTTAACGTAAATATAATATTTAATGTTAGTTATAACAAGCCAACAATATGGCACATTGGTAGGAGCATCTAGTTAAGGCACTAGAATATTCCAAGAATATTCCCCTCGAGGTCGTGGGTTCGATTCTCATTCGACCCAACCAATTTTATTCTCCCTTAGTCATTATTGGCCAATCAGAGAGTGCCACATGGCACTCTCTGGTTTTTCCACCTATTGCCTACATTAGCACCATGTCATTTTCCCAATAATTTCTATGTCAGGGTATAGATGTTGACTATACTTTCGACCTATCACCTGCCACATCATCGTATGGATTCCATGTCATCTATATAGATGACATGTGGCAAATGTTTTTGTCCACATGGGTGCCAAAAATTGCCAAAAATGAGTGACATGTGGCATCCTCTCATACTTCCACATCATCCTATTGATCGCATCCTGACGGTTGTACGGATGACACGTAGTAGCCTGTGGGTCTGCCACGTGGCACCTCCTGTTTGACTTTTTCCCTATTTTGACCAAATTTTGGCCGACTACAACTTTTGCATACTAACTCTATTTGAGGGGATTTTTGTTCCATTGGAAATCTATCATTGAGCTTTATGCAATGAAGTTATTTTCGAGAACATTTGAGACGATCAAATTTTGAGCATTTCTATATCCCCCTGAACCTATGTGAGCGTTCTGGATCTTCCTTGACCTTTGTGAGCGTTCTACATCCTCCTGTATCACACCTTGCCATTGAATAACTTTTGGTCCTCCAAAAGTATGAATATTTCAACAACTTAGTGATGATAACTCTTACTCACTCTTCAACCTTACTAAAATGTTCTTATTCAGTAACTTAGTGATGATGAAGCTTCTTCACTCTTCCACCTTGTTGAATATTTTGGGACTAAATCTTCATCTTGGATCTTGGATCTTAGATCTTGGATACTAGATCAGTGTACTTTTGTCTGCTTCTTTGGAATATGGCTCTGACTCTAGATCTTTGTAAACTGATGCTAATTAAATATAGCTTTATTTTTGTCACATAGATTCCTTCATAACAAAAGTTTGCTAAGTGAATCTCTGCAATATTTGAAACTTGTACTCAACATCCACTCCCATCCCATTCTATGATGAAGATAGTCTATCTCGAAAATCATGAAACCAAGTCGAATGTTGATTTATGCCTTGCCCATATGGACTCATCGTTCTTGTATTATTGATGTATCTATAGGAGTCTCTGAATTAATTCCATGTTCATTTCTTCTCTCCTGCCATGAAAGAAACTCTAAACATATTCTTTGTATACATTTGTATTGTTTGACCTGCTTTTTCTCAAGGTATACATCTACATGAACATGACATAATATCTTGGAGATGTTTATAGCATACATCTTTATAAGTATATACCTCTTATTTCTACTAGCTCTAGGAAGATTTACATTATTATGATGCTCTTCCTGCTCTCAATCTACATGTTCCAATCGCATGCATCCTTTGTTCCTTCGCCTTTGGTGCTTCAAAATAAGAATGTTAACTTAGAAAATTCGATCTATATGTAGTTATTTAGTTAATAATAAAACAATTACAATTATATTCATTGTTTTCGAAAGGCTTAGAAATCTCTATAAGATCCGTCTCACTCTTATAAACTTTCAAAGAGTGTCTACATAGAAATCCCCATAATACTTCTCTCACTCTCGAATAAAGTGGCTATATAGAAACCTTACAAGACACCTCTCACGTTTAACAATGTACAGGGTGGATATATAGAAATATTACAAGACTCCTCTCACTCATAACATTCTCTAATGAGTGTCTAACAAGCCTTCTAGTACAAAAATATAAATAGACTTAGAAAAGGCACTTACATATGCATATTATCTTGCAAATTTACAAATATACATATTTACAATGAAATATTTTCTGATAGATGGTTTTCTTCATGGACTCGTTATTCCCTTAGTACTAGAGGGAGTCTCACATCTTCCTATCTCTGACAATACCTATGACACTGATGTTCAATCTGACATTGAATCTGATGTTGAATCTAAGAAACCATTAGACCTAAATATAGGTCTTCCTAGTAACCTATATAACCTCTCCTTCCGAACACCGAGCACTATTGTGGTGTCTTGAGTAGCTTCCCTTGAATACAGAAGTACATGTTCATCCTAGAACATGATTGCATATGCTTTATATTCAAAAGTTGCAACTGAGAGTAGGTTTAATTTCAAATTTGGAACATATAACATATGTTTTATTCCCAAAAATCTTCCCGACTCGAGCTGAAATATTACATATCCAAACCCTCTTATTGTTTGTCTGGTGTTAGTTCCAGATCCTACATAGAAATCTATGTCGATCTCTCAGAAAGTTGGGAAAATTTATCTCATCCCTATCATGTGGTGTGATGAGCCATTGTCCACGAACCATACCTCAATGCCTTCATATGTCACACTATTAAGACCGGCCATTAAGAAGTATGTTTTCTCGAATATTTCAGCAAGACTATTAACTTCACTTGGGGTTGTTGCATGTCTTATTGCAAGTGCCCTTACATCTTTCTAGTTCTGCTTCAGACATAAGTGTGGATAAAGCATCCAACACTTCTCTATCTGATGTCCACTCTTACCACAATCAGAGTAGAGTATCTTGTTCCCATCTTGGAACCATGATGCCTTCTTGTTATTCCCCCTTTTCCTTTCTCTTAAGAAATGACTTTTTCCTTTTCCCTTATTCTTGGATGGCTTTTCTTGCACAGATTGTCTTCTTTGAAATTTCACCATACTATGGTTACTAGTTCCACAAGAAGCACATGGATACATAGACCAAAAATTTATGTCAATATTATCAATGGGAAATGTCTTCATTCCCTCTTCAGAATGCAAATCTCTTCCTGGAGATGTCTTACATATGTTACCTTTCCCTAGGCTGGAAGGTGAGACTAATTTCTTATGAAGGACTCTTCATTTGAATTTCTCCTTACTTCAGTTGTCCTTGAGAATTCTCCATCTTGACGGGGAGAAGAAGAATATGAGGAATGATGTTTCTCAATCATGCCTTTCTAAGGAGCTAGTTTCTTCTGCGTTATAGAATTTGCATTCTCTACTTGCCCAACTTCATGGAATGGTGCCAACACCTAATCCTTCATCTGTAACTTCCTTTCCAACTCATGAAAAATACTTATATGGAATTCCTCATGACATATCAATCGATCTTGAAGCTTTCGCTTCTCCTTCTCGAGAGATTGTAGTTGCATCTTGAATTCAAAATTCTCCTTCTGAATTTTTCGGTTAATGTCCTTCTTTAGTCTTAAATTCATGAGAGATTTACTCATGTTGTATTCTAAAACAAAATATCTATACTAAGAGCCTTCAAAAACTTCACCAACTTGAGTCTTGAACCTTGTCACATCAACTTGCAAATACACGTCAAAACTAGCTCTAATACCACTTGATCTGAAAATCCTTAAATACCAATCTTAATCTTTAAAAACCCATATTAGCATCTAACTTGATTCATAATAATTCTTGATCGTATTGAGGTGATTTGCAGAACACATGATGATGTGTGACTTATCCAAAACATCATAAAATGATGAATGACTTGAAGAATAATGAGATAACACNCACATTTTTGGCTACAAACTTCTTTTTTAATATAAAATAATCCATATTGCTAATGTGACACTTGTGTCCACTTGTCACCCTTAGATGCATCCATGTCATCATCCTTACCACCCTAGACATGCCATGTCATCCCTCCAAGCTCTCTCTTATATCTCCTCTTTCGCTTTCCTTTTCCTTTATTTTCCTTGGTCCCCTTGTATTAGGCACCCTCTAGACCATCGTTGGGATAAGGGGTACCACCTCCTCTAAAATCCTCCACCTAGAACCTCTAAATTGGTTGCAGTGATGGGAAGTTCCTACCTCCAACACCCCCTTCTAGCACACATCTTCCATGTTGTCAATCTTATATTAACGGTGGAGGTTGATTATGTGCCATTAACATATGCTTGAATTATTTTTTCTCATCAGACTATAACCGCTTACTAAGTCAGTTTTTTCTCAGGGTTACATGTCCCTAGAAAGTATATTATGGGTCTAAAATAACCCCATGAAAACCACCCTCACTTGATCCCATCATTGCCTTTGTGGTCATGGCACCTAAACATTGTGGTTTTGCCACCACACACCCTAGCTAGCGCCCACATGGCATAGGATGACACCACCACCATGGCACTTGACACGTGGACTCCACATCACCACCACCATGTCACTCGACACGTGGCCTCCACATCACCAAGGAACCCCAAATTCCCAAAATTTTCAACTTTAAAATTTTTTTAAATAATGCCTACATTCAAAATTTGACACATGGGAAATCATGAAACTATCGAATTTGGATTCCTTAGGCCAAATTCAACCCTGTAAATGACCAATTGATACCATACTCAACCCTATGACAATTTCTTATCACAATTCGGCCTGGATTGCTTAGACTTTTGGGGGATTTTTTCTTTCAAAATTTTCAAGTTTCCCTATTGCTAACTTTGTAATTCTTAAATTCAGCCTATTCTGGACCTATAATCATTCAGATAGATGTTAAAATTGGGGGTTTAAACTGTTGATCTCTAATTTATGCAATTTTTTTGTATTTTCCCCAAATTCACAGGGGAATGTTTTACAAACAATTTGCAGGCAAATGTACATGTACTTTTCCATACTTTTGATTCTTGGCCCACGTAGGATCATTGTTGAAACCAAGGCTCTAATACCAATATGTAACATGCCCATACTCACCTTTGAGCCACATTACTTTAGTTTTGACTCTATGCATACTGTACTTTAAAATTTCTTTCAACCTGTCTCATATTTCCATAAATTAACAACTCTAATACCTTTAATTACCATTACAACCTTCCTAAAGTCCCATATAACTATATGTTATACTATGATACCACAATGAAACATACTCAAACCCTCAATCTATTCTGATACCACCATTTCACATCTTAGTCACCTTATTGGGTATAATTCCTTCACTGAGGTACCCTTGGTACCATTATTCTACCCTATCATGAATGCATAATGCATACTACCATGATATGCAACATATAGCATAACAAGAAAAACAAAATAAACATGCATAAACACATAAACCATAACAATGAATGCATAATGCATACTACCATGATATGAAACATATAACATAACAATAAAAACAATATAAAAATGCATAAACACGTATAAACCATAACAACATATGTACTAATCCGAAAAATCCTTAGATACCAATCTTAATCTTTAAAAACCATATTAGCATCTAACTTGATTCAGAATAATTCTTGATCATATTGAGGTGATTTATAGAACACATGATTATGTGCTACTTATCCAAAATCTCATAAAATGATGAATAACTTGAAGAATAATGAGATAACACAACAGAAAATAAAAGAACTCAATTATACAATATTGATGACAGAGTTTACTACATCTTTGAGTTCCCTTTTAAACAGTGAGACTGCTTTTCATAATCTCAAAATGTCAAATTACAATAAAAAATGGACAAGTACAAAGCCAATTTTGAAGTCACTCTTCAATTCTGCTACTCAAACTCAAAATAGAGTATATCATTGAATTCCTTGCGAAATTCTGAGAAAAATGAGTATAAACTCAACCATATTATAAACTGGTTGAATTTTACCCTCTTTACATGCCAAACGATGGACTATGGCACTCATTAATGGAAATATAGACTGATAATTTCATAGATAGTGTCTTAGCACAGAAATAACATCACCATCGTACTCCTCTCGAGAAAATGAGAAAAATGAGTATAAGCATGTCTATGTTTGGAGATAGTGCTCCTCAGCATGCAAATCAAGACAACACCATGACTAAGCTTCTCTTGGCATGAAAATCAATGCTTCGTATTGTACCCTTGTACTTTGTATGTACCTATCTCAAGATCCATGTTGACCTCAGAATGTTTACTCATATATATAGGCCTAGATCGGCCTAACTATGGCCCAAAATTCGTGCTATATACCCAGGATGATTTGTTTTAACGTAAATATAATATTTAATGTTAGTTATAACAAGCCAACAATATGGCACATTGGTAGGAGCATCTAGTTAAGGCACTAGAATATTCCAAGAATATTCCCCTCGAGGTCGTGGGTTCGATTCTCATTCGACCCAACCAATTTTATTCTCCCTTAGTCATTATTGGCCAATCAGAGAGTGCCACATGGCACTCTCTGGTTTTTCCACCTATTGCCTACATTAGCACCATGTCATTTTCCCAATAATTTCTATGTCAGGGTATAGATGTTGACTATACTTTCGACCTATCACCTGCCACATCATCGTATGGATTCCATGTCATCTATATAGATGACATGTGGCAAATGTTTTTGTCCACATGGGTGCCAAAAATTGCCAAAAATGAGTGACATGTGGCATCCTCTCATACTTCCACATCATCCTATTGATCGCATCCTGACGGTTGTACGGATGACACGTAGTAGCCTGTGGGTCTGCCACGTGGCACCTCCTGTTTGACTTTTTCCCTATTTTGACCAAATTTTGGCCGACTACAACTTTTGCATACTAACTCTATTTGAGGGGATTTTTGTTCCATTGGAAATCTATCATTGAGCTTTATGCAATGAAGTTATTTTCGAGAACATTTGAGACGATCAAATTTTGAGCATTTCTATATCCCCCTGAACCTATGTGAGCGTTCTGGATCTTCCTTGACCTTTGTGAGCGTTCTACATCCTCCTGTATCACACCTTGCCATTGAATAACTTTTGGTCCTCCAAAAGTATGAATATTTCAACAACTTAGTGATGATAACTCTTACTCACTCTTCAACCTTACTAAAATGTTCTTATTCAGTAACTTAGTGATGATGAAGCTTCTTCACTCTTCCACCTTGTTGAATATTTTGGGACTAAATCTTCATCTTGGATCTTGGATCTTAGATCTTGGATACTAGATCAGTGTACTTTTGTCTGCTTCTTTGGAATATGGCTCTGACTCTAGATCTTTGTAAACTGATGCTAATTAAATATAGCTTTATTTTTGTCACATAGATTCCTTCATAACAAAAGTTTGCTAAGTGAATCTCTGCAATATTTGAAACTTGTACTCAACATCCACTCCCATCCCATTCTATGATGAAGATAGTCTATCTCGAAAATCATGAAACCAAGTCGAATGTTGATTTATGCCTTGCCCATATGGACTCATCGTTCTTGTATTATTGATGTATCTATAGGAGTCTCTGAATTAATTCCATGTTCATTTCTTCTCTCCTGCCATGAAAGAAACTCTAAACATATTCTTTGTATACATTTGTATTGTTTGACCTGCTTTTTCTCAAGGTATACATCTACATGAACATGACATAATATCTTGGAGATGTTTATAGCATACATCTTTATAAGTATATACCTCTTATTTCTACTAGCTCTAGGAAGATTTACATTATTATGATGCTCTTCCTGCTCTCAATCTACATGTTCCAATCGCATGCATCCTTTGTTCCTTCGCCTTTGGTGCTTCAAAATAAGAATGTTAACTTAGAAAATTCGATCTATATGTAGTTATTTAGTTAATAATAAAACAATTACAATTATATTCATTGTTTTCGAAAGGCTTAGAAATCTCTATAAGATCCGTCTCACTCTTATAAACTTTCAAAGAGTGTCTACATAGAAATCCCCATAATACTTCTCTCACTCTCGAATAAAGTGGCTATATAGAAACCTTACAAGACACCTCTCACGTTTAACAATGTACAGGGTGGATATATAGAAATATTACAAGACTCCTCTCACTCATAACATTCTCTAATGAGTGTCTAACAAGCCTTCTAGTACAAAAATATAAATAGACTTAGAAAAGGCACTTACATATGCATATTATCTTGCAAATTTACAAATATACATATTTACAATGAAATATTTTATGATAGATGGTTTTCTTCATGGACTCATTATTCCCTTAGTACTGGAGGGAGTCTAACATCTTCCTATATCTGACAATACCTATGACACTGATGTTGAATCTGACATTGAATCTGATGTTGAATCTAAGAAACCATTAGACCTAAATATAGGTCTTCCCAGTAACCTATATAACCTCTCCTTCCGAACACCGAGCACTACTGTGGTGTCTTGAGTAGCTTCCCTTGAATACATAAGTACATGTCCATCCTAGAACATGATTGCATATCCGTCATATTCAAAAGTTGCAACTTAGAGTAGGTTTAATTTCAAATTTGGAACATATAACATATGTTTTATTCCCAAAAATCTTCCCGACTCGAGCTGAAATATTACATATCCAAACCCTCTTATTGTTTGTCTGGTGTTAGTTCCAGATCCTACATAGAAATCTATGTCGATCTCTCAGAAAGTTGGGAAAATTTATCTCATCCCTATCATGTGGTGTGATGAGCCATTGTCCACGAACCATACCTCAATGCCTTCATATGTCACACTATTAAGACCGGCCATTAAGAAGTATGTTTTCTCGAATATTTCAGCAAGACTATTAACTTCACTTGGGGTTGTTGCATGTCTTATTGCAAGTGCCCTTACATCTTTCTAGTTCTGCTTCAGACATAAGTGTGGATAAAGCATCCAACACTTCTCTATCTGATGTCCACTCTTACCACAATCAGAGTAGAGTATCTTGTTCCCATCTTGGAACCATGATGCCTTCTTGTTATTCCCCCTTTTCCTTTCTCTTAAGAAATGACTTTTTCCTTTTCCCTTATTCTTGGATGGCTTTTCTTGCACAGATTGTCTTCTTTGAAATTTCACCATACTATGGTTACTAGTTCCACAAGAAGCACATGGATACATAGACCAAAAATTTATGTCAATATTATCAATGGGAAATGTCTTCATTCCCTCTTCAGAATGCAAATCTCTTCCTGGAGATGTCTTACATATGTTACCTTTCCCTAGGCTGGAAGGTGAGACTAATTTCTTATGAAGGACTCTTCATTTGAATTTCTCCTTACTTCAGTTGTCCTTGAGAATTCTCCATCTTGACGGGGAGAAGAAGAATATGAGGAATGATGTTTCTCAATCATGCCTTTCTAAGGAGCTAGTTTCTTCTGCGTTATAGAATTTGCATTCTCTACTTGCCCAACTTCATGGAATGGTGCCAACACCTAATCCTTCATCTGTAACTTCCTTTCCAACTCATGAAAAATACTTATATGGAATTCCTCATGACATATCAATCGATCTTGAAGCTTTCGCTTCTCCTTCTCGAGAGATTGTAGTTGCATCTTGAATTCAAAATTCTCCTTCTGAATTTTTCGGTTAATGTCCTTCTTTAGTCTTAAATTCATGAGAGATTTACTCATGTTGTATTCTAAAACAAAATATCTATACTAAGAGCCTTCAAAAACTTCACCAACTTGAGTCTTGAACCTTGTCACATCAACTTGCAAATACACGTCAAAACTAGCTCTAATACCACTTGATCTGAAAATCCTTAAATACCAATCTTAATCTTTAAAAACCCATATTAGCATCTAACTTGATTCATAATAATTCTTGATCGTATTGAGGTGATTTGCAGAACACATGATGATGTGTGACTTATCCAAAACATCATAAAATGATGAATGACTTGAAGAATAATGAGATAACAC
>JZKD02S0450207.1:7289-17534 GCA_000966675.3 Picea glauca
ACCGATGAAGCACCATAATGCGCATTTGGAGAGGTTAGTGCACCGGAAAAAGGACCAATGGTCAGAAAAAGGAGAAATTGTGAAAATGGTGGTTACGACAAATAAGCGCCAACTGTAGGCGTCTATCAAAATTGAATGAAAATAATCATTGATGGGACGTCACATTAATCACACCAACTGGCGACGTCAAGGGAATTCAGTGCTAGGTACACGGGAAGTGCCAGTTCATTCAAAACACAGCATGGTTAACTTCTCCGAGAAATTTCACACATTTGCTATATAAGGAAAGCACGTGGGTAACAGAAGGGTTATTGTTACATTCTATTGATAGATAGAACATCGAGGATGATGTTCCTTTAAGGGGGAGGGAATTGTAACACCTTGTTTCCCCCAATCTGTAAAAATAACTATATTGGCCAAGAACTATGGAAAACTCCAAAATGTGAATGTGTTATTTGACAGACCATGTATGAAAGGGTCGATGAATGTAAATGATATGTGAATATGTGTTGCATGACTGCTGGGAGGGGGATGTGATGAAAAATATACCACGATGGCTGATGAAATGTGGTGGAAGGCACCTGGAATGGTGGCATTAACTTCCATAGAACCAATATTGTATTGGTCTTTACTGGCTCAGAGACCAAAGATGCTCTCTGGCCTCGGAATGAATTATTCGCCAAGATGGTAGGTGGGGAGGCTCCTCATGAGTTAATGAGGGGATGGGGTTGAAACTCCCATCCATAGAAGCCCTCAGACCTGACCACTACGGGGGAATTCGTGACACACGTGACCTTGCAGGACAAAGAAATAAAGGAAGTGTGGAGAGAGAGAGAGCGCATAACAGAAATAATAGAAGGAGAACCAGAGGAACTCTGGACTATTGGGGAAGCTCCAGGAAAAGAGAAATCAGAACAATCAAAATGTTCATTGGATTTTGGCGGAAGAAATGGATGATGAAAGGAACATGAACATAGTTATGCATGGAGGAGCTAAGACGAGAAATGACGTAGTAAGACAAGATCCAGCACAACACCAATGGATGAAGAAGAATGTTGAACCGAAGAAATAGTTTGATGCACAGAATGAAAAGGAGATATTTGGGCATGCCAAAAAAGAATTTGTGAAGCCATAAATTGCATCAACATCAACTGCACAACATACAAAGGAATTACCAGCATACGAGATGCCTCCATCACTGGATCACACCAAAGAAGAACAACCCCTGGGACAAATAAGTACGATTAAGGGTTTTTTGCAATCCTATGTTAAACTGCTAAATGATCCATCATCTATTAAAGTACTAAAAAATATGTTAGAAAGATGTAGCACATAGGTAGAAGGAAAGCTAGAATAAAAAACAGTTAATCAGCTTCATACAAGGAGGAGAACAAGCAGAGGATTCCAACTAAACGCCAACATTGGAAATTTCAACATCGCAGATATTATACTGGATTTAGGATCCGAAGTAAATGTGTTACCTAAGAAGACATGGCAATATATGGGAGAGCCCACATTAGGATATTCACCTATTCAGCTGAAATTAGCAAATCAACACAGATTTCTACCAATTGGAAGACTAAAGGGGGTGACAATAGACCTGGATGAAGTGTGCACTAAAGTCAATTTCAAAGTGATAGAGATAGTGGATGGCACAACACCTTATCCAGCATTGCTTGGCTTGGATTGGGAATTTGAAAATCATTCCATAATCAACTTAAAGATGAGGAAGATAACATTCGAGTTATGAGAATACAGAGTCATTGCACCATTGGATCCATTAGAAGGGGAAAGGTTTGTAGAACCCACTTGTTTAGACTGGGAGGAAATTAACTAGTTGTACATAACAACCGCGCGAGAAGAAGATTATGTGAACCCAACTGCATATGGGGTACTCAGTTGGAGAAGTATCACGTCATGTGTGTCAGAATTAGATACGGACTTAGAGAATTGGTAGTAGAGGTTACACAAAGTATCCACAAGGATATGCGCAAGAATAGACCACGCAGTAAGATGGGTAGGTATGGAGATAATGGAACCTCCCAACTTCCATGGGGTGAATGACTTAGAANAAGCAGGGAGGGATAAGGATATGTGTCGACCTGAGGAAGTTGAATGATGCTTTCCTACATGACCCTTTCCCTACTCCTTTCACATATGAGGTGTTGGAGAACGTAGGAGGTTAGGAAGCTTACTCATTTACTGACGGATTCTTAGGCTACCATCAGATCAAGATAGCCCCGAAAGACAGGTACAAGCCCACTTTTTCCACAGAATGGGGGTCCTACCAATACACAGTCATGTTTTTTGGACTGAAGAATGCACCAACAATATTTTCCAGAGTAGTCATAGTTGCATTCGAAGAATTCATCCACCAGTTTCTAGAGGTATATCTAGATGATTGGACAGTCTACAGTCTGTTGAAATACCATGTAGAGGTGTTGAGGCTGATGTTAGAAATATGCAGGCAGTTTCAGACATCATTAAACATCAACAAGTGCATCTTCAGAACACCCTTTGGGATACTATTGAGCCATATAGTATGCAAACAAGGCTTGCTAGTAGATCCTGCCAAGATTGCAGTAATTGTTAATCTACCACCACCAAAATCAGTACGTCAATTAAGAGAAACATTCGGACACACAGGATACTACTGGAAATTCATAAAAGGGTATGCATAGATCACTACGCCAATCGAGAAATTGTTGAGAAAATACAAGTTTCAATGGAATGAGGATTGTTAGCAAGGATTGGACACTCTAATAGAGAATATGGTAACCTCAACAATACGAGTATTCCCGGATTGGGAAAATACATTCCATGTGCATGTAGATGCATCAGCCATAGAACTTAGAGCTATTCTGGCGTAGCCAGGAGAAGGGGAATTGAACCATCCTATAGCATTTGCTAGCATAAAACTGTCAAAGTCGAAGCAGAACTACAATACCACAGAGAGAGAAGGCTTAGCTATGGTCTATGCGCTTCAGAAGTTCATACATTACTTATTGGGAAAACATTTCGACATGTTTATAGATCATTCAGCTCTCAAATACCTCGTCAACAAGCCAATGTTGGGGGGGATAATTTYTAGATGGTTATTTTTGTTCTAGGAATTTGACTTTGAAATCATAGTCAAAACAGGGAAGTTGAATGCAGGACCAAATCACCTGTCAAGGATCACTAATGGAGAGGAACCTACTAATCTAGAGGAAAAAATTCTCGATGCACAACTATTTCTAGTCCAAGTAGCTGATGAATATTTCGCAGACATCATTCAATACTTAAGTACATGGACTGTGACACAAGAATTCAACATTGTGCAGAAGAAAAATACGGTAGTCAGAGCTGCAAACTATCAATTGATTGTAGGACACTTATACAAGATGGGTACAGACAACATCTTGAGAAGATGTGTACTAGAACATGAAATACCTAGGATTTTAGTAGAGGCGCATGAGGGAATAGCACGAGGACATTATGAAAAAATATATACCACGCAAAG
The DNA here is from genome assembly GCA_000966675.3 of Picea glauca. Taxonomy (NCBI): domain Eukaryota; kingdom Viridiplantae; phylum Streptophyta; class Pinopsida; order Pinales; family Pinaceae; genus Picea; species Picea glauca. Next base: position 10,792 of record JZKD02S0450207.1, read on the forward strand.
ATATTGCANCTTAGGCTACCATCAGATCAAGATAGCCCCGAAAGACAGGTACAAGCCCACTTTTTCCACAGAATGGGGGTCCTACCAATACACAGTCATGTTTTTTGGACTGAAGAATGCACCAGCAATATTTTCCAGAGTAGTCATAGTTGCATTCGAAGAATTCATCCACCAGTTTCTAGAGGTATATCTGGATGATTGGACAGTCTACAGTCTGTTGAAATACCATGTAGAGGTGTTGAGGCTGATGTTAGAAATATGCAGGCAGTTTCAGACATCATTAAACATCAACAAGTGCATCTTCAGAACACCCTTTGGGATACTATTGAGCCATATAGTATGCAAACAAGGCTTGCTAGTAGATCCTGCCAAGATTGCAGTACTTGTTAATCTACCACCACCAAAATCAGTACGTCAATTAAGAGAAACATTCGAACACACAGGATACTACTGGAAATTCATAAAAGGGTATGCATAGATCACTACGCCAATCGAGAAATTGTTGAGAAAATACAAGTTTCAGTGGAATGAGGATTGTCAACAAGGATTGGACACTCTAATAGAGAATATGGTAACCTCAACAATACGAGTATTCCCGGATTGGGAAAATACATTCCATGTGCATGTAGATGCATCAGCCATAGAACTTGGAGCTATTCTGGCGTAGCCAGGAGAAGGGGAATTGAACCATCCTATAGCATTTGCTAGCATAAAACTGTCAAAGTCGAAGCAGAGCTACAATACCACAGAGAGAGAAGGCTTAGCTATGGTCTATGCGCTTCAAAAGTTCATACATTACTTATTGGGAAAACATTTCGACATGTTTATAGATCATTCAGCTCTCAAATACCTCGTCAACAAGCCAATGTTGGGGGGGATAATTTTTAGATGGTTATTTTTTTTCTAGGAATTTGACTTTGAAATCATAGTCAAAACAGGGAAGTTGAATGCAGGACCAAATCACCTGTCAAGGATCACTAATGGAGAGGAACCTACTAATCTAGAGGAAAAATTTCTCAATGCACAACTATTTCCAGTCCAAGTAGCTGATGAATATTTCACAGACATCATTCAATACTTAAGTACATGGACTGTGACACAAGAATTCAACACTGTGCAGAAGAAAAATACGGTAGTCAGAGCTGCAAACTATCAATTGATTGTAGGACACTTATACAATATGGGTACAGACAACATCTTGAGAAGATGTGTACTAGAACATGAAATACCTAGGATTTTAGTAGAGGCCCATGAGGGAATAGAACGAGGACATTATGAAAAAATATATACCACGCAAAGATATTGCATGCAGGACTATGGTGGCCGATTGTTCACAGAGACTCAAAGGACTACTGCCAGAGATGTGGTGTATGTCAGAGGGTTGGTAAACCCAATAGATGGGATGAGATGCCCCTAAGGCCACAAGTAACCTTGCAAGTATTCAACAAATGGGAAATATACTTTTTGGGACCAATCAACCTAATAGAAAAAAGGTCAGGAGCAAGGCATATTATTACTGCGATGGAGTACTTAACAAGATAGGAAGAAGCAACACCAGTAAAATATTGCAGTGCACAGAGAACAACACACTTCTTGTTTGAACAAGTGATCACTATATTTGGATGCCCAAGGATTTTGATGAGTAACCAAGGCACTCACTTCATTAACAACAATATTAAGGTGATGACTGAGGATTTTGGAGTTTATCATCAAAAGAGTACACCATAATATCCTCAAGCAAATGGAACAGTGGAAGCCTTTAATAAGATCCCCGAGAATGAACTGGCAAAGATCTGCAATGTCAACAGGGACGATTGGGACTCAAATATACCAGCAATAATGTGGGCATACAGGACCACATGTAAACAATTGATAGGGAAGACACCATTCAGGTTGGTTTATGGACAAGAAGCAGTGGTGCCATCAGACGTTTTGGTACATAGTTTGCGCGTAGAATCAATTACAAACATGAAAGAGCGAGGCATGTTACAAGAAATTCTAATTCAATGGATGATCATGGAAGAATATAGGATTCTAGCAGGGTTTCACCAAGACGTACAGAAAGAAAGGGACAAATATTGGCAGGATAAGCATATTAAGAGGAAAAATTTCGAGGGAGACCTAGTCTTGGTGTACGACATTAAATCTCTTCAACACCCAGGAAAACTCAAAATGCATTGGTTGGGACCATATGAAGTAAAGGTTGTCACACTAAACAATTTGGGAGGAACAGAACTCAGAGGAATGATCAATGGGAGTCAACTGAAACTGTATAGGGACAGTCGACCTCCTAGCACTTAAAAAAACAAAATGCACCAGACAAACAAAGGACTACGTGCAGCAACAGAGGGGTTACCGCGTTAGACAACAAAAGGAAACACCCAGCTAAAGGAGAGGTATCATGACAAAAATAAAATTTCCACGTGCACCGATGAAGCACGATAATGCACATTTGGAGAGGTTAGTGCACCAGAAAAAGGACCAATGGTCAGAAAAAGGAGAAATTGTGAAAATGGCGGTTACGACAAATAAGCGCCAACTGGAGGCGTCTATCAAAATTGAATGAAAAGAATCATTGATGGGACGTCACATTAATCACGCCAACTGGTGACGTTAAGGGAATTCATTGGTAGGTACGCGGGAAGTGCCAGTTCATTCAAAACACAGCATGGTTAACTTCTCCGAGAAATTTCACACATTTTCTATATAAGGAAAGCACGTGGGTAATAGAAGGGTTATTGTGAAATTGAGAAAGCGTAGACCGATAGAGTATACGGAGAAGAGAGCGAATTTGCAGGAGTTACAGAATGAACTAGCTCAACGGAGACCATCTCAACCACCATGGCACCACCCAACCTAGGTGCGTCAAGCTAGGCCTACAGACGACCTTGAAGCAACCTTAGAGCACCACAACAGTCACAAGGAATCAAACAGGAACCAGCATAGACTACCAAATTCGTCAACTTGGACAAAATCCCTTTTCCTAATATGGAATCAGGAAGCCCCACACTTATGGTGGAGGAAACCCAACAAACAGCAGCAATGGGAATGGACATTTATATGTCGAAAGTGGGACAGATCTAGCAGGTTGAGGATGCAGGAAATACTTCACGCCCTGAAAACCATGAAGAGGCCTCACGGGTTAATGGGACTATCCCAAACTAGATAGAAGCATCTGCACCAGAAAGGTCACACACAACAGCGCTAGATTAGAAATAGGAGGGAATAATAGAAGATGCCACAAGCCGGCCAGAGGCATATACAGAGTAGAGAACAATGGATTTTGGAACCTCAAGTTATCCACCACAGCAAAAGGGCAAGCAACCAGTAGCAACATCATCGCGCAGGTAGGCTGCAACAACCATATTCTTACCGTGCATTTCNGAGGAAAAATTTCAAGGAGGGAGACCTAGTCTTGGTGTACGACATTAAATCTCTTCAACACCCAGGAAAACTCAGAATGCATTGGTTGGGACCATATGAAGTAAAGGCTGTCACACTGAACAATTTGGGAGGAACAGAACTCAGAGGAATGATCAATGGGAGTCAACTGAAACTGTATAGGGACAGTCGACCTCCTACCACTTAAAAAAACAAAATGCACCAGACAAACAAAGGACTACGTGCAGCAACAGAGGGGTTACCGCGTTAGACAACAAAAGGAAACACCCAGCTAAAGGAGAGGTAGCATGACAAAAATAAAATTTCCACGTGCACCGATGAAGCACCATAATGCGCATTTGGAGAGGTTAGTGCACCGGAAAAAGGACCAATGGTCAGAAAAAGGAGAAATTGTGAAAATGGTGGTTACGACAAATAAGCGCCAACTGGAGGCGTCTATCAAAATTGAATGAAAATAATCATTGATGGGACGTCACATTAATCACGCCAACTGGCGACGTCAAGGGAATTCAGTGGTAGGTACGCGGGAAGTGCCAGTTCATTCAAAACACAGCATGGTTAACTTCTCCGAGAAATTTCACACATTTGCTATATAAGGAAAGCACGTGGGTAACAGAAGGGTTATTGTGAAATTGAGAAATCATAGACCGATAGAGTATATGGAGAAGAGAGCGAATTTGCAGGATTTACATAATGAAATAGCTCAATGGAGACCATCTCAACCACCATGGCACCACCCAACCTAGGTGCGTCAAGCTAGGCCTATAGACGACCTTGAAGCAACCTTAGAGCACCACAACAGTCACAAGGAATCAAACAGGAACCAGCATAGACTACCAAATTCGTCAACTTGGACAAAATCCCTTTTCCTAATATGGAATCAGGAAGCCCCACACTTATGGTGGAGGAAACCCAACAAACAGCAGCAATGGGAATGGACATTTATATGTCGAAAGTGGGACAGATCTAGCAGGTTGAGGATGCAGGAAATACTTCACGCCCTGAAAACCATGAAGAGGCCTCACGGGTTAATGGGACTATCCCAAACTAGATAGAAGCATCTGCACCAGAAAGGTCACACACAACAGCGCTAGATTAGAAATAGGAGGGAATAATAGAAGATGCCACAAGCCGGCCAGAGGCATATACAGAGTAGAGAACAATGGATTTTGGAACCTCAAGTTATCCACCACAGCAAAAGGGCAAGCAACCAGTAGCAACATCATCGCGCAGGTAGGCTGCAACAACCATATTCTTACCGTGCATTTCNACCGATGAAGCACCATAATGCGCATTTGGAGAGGTTAGTGCACCGGAAAAAGGACCAATGGTCAGAAAAAGGAGAAATTGTGAAAATGGTGGTTACGACAAATAAGCGCCAACTGTAGGCGTCTATCAAAATTGAATGAAAATAATCATTGATGGGACGTCACATTAATCACACCAACTGGCGACGTCAAGGGAATTCAGTGCTAGGTACACGGGAAGTGCCAGTTCATTCAAAACACAGCATGGTTAACTTCTCCGAGAAATTTCACACATTTGCTATATAAGGAAAGCACGTGGGTAACAGAAGGGTTATTGTTACATTCTATTGATAGATAGAACATCGAGGATGATGTTCCTTTAAGGGGGAGGGAATTGTAACACCTTGTTTCCCCCAATCTGTAAAAATAACTATATTGGCCAAGAACTATGGAAAACTCCAAAATGTGAATGTGTTATTTGACAGACCATGTATGAAAGGGTCGATGAATGTAAATGATATGTGAATATGTGTTGCATGACTGCTGGGAGGGGGATGTGATGAAAAATATACCACGATGGCTGATGAAATGTGGTGGAAGGCACCTGGAATGGTGGCATTAACTTCCATAGAACCAATATTGTATTGGTCTTTACTGGCTCAGAGACCAAAGATGCTCTCTGGCCTCGGAATGAATTATTCGCCAAGATGGTAGGTGGGGAGGCTCCTCATGAGTTAATGAGGGGATGGGGTTGAAACTCCCATCCATAGAAGCCCTCAGACCTGACCACTACGGGGGAATTCGTGACACACGTGACCTTGCAGGACAAAGAAATAAAGGAAGTGTGGAGAGAGAGAGAGCGCATAACAGAAATAATAGAAGGAGAACCAGAGGAACTCTGGACTATTGGGGAAGCTCCAGGAAAAGAGAAATCAGAACAATCAAAATGTTCATTGGATTTTGGCGGAAGAAATGGATGATGAAAGGAACATGAACATAGTTATGCATGGAGGAGCTAAGACGAGAAATGACGTAGTAAGACAAGATCCAGCACAACACCAATGGATGAAGAAGAATGTTGAACCGAAGAAATAGTTTGATGCACAGAATGAAAAGGAGATATTTGGGCATGCCAAAAAAGAATTTGTGAAGCCATAAATTGCATCAACATCAACTGCACAACATACAAAGGAATTACCAGCATACGAGATGCCTCCATCACTGGATCACACCAAAGAAGAACAACCCCTGGGACAAATAAGTACGATTAAGGGTTTTTTGCAATCCTATGTTAAACTGCTAAATGATCCATCATCTATTAAAGTACTAAAAAATATGTTAGAAAGATGTAGCACATAGGTAGAAGGAAAGCTAGAATAAAAAACAGTTAATCAGCTTCATACAAGGAGGAGAACAAGCAGAGGATTCCAACTAAACGCCAACATTGGAAATTTCAACATCGCAGATATTATACTGGATTTAGGATCCGAAGTAAATGTGTTACCTAAGAAGACATGGCAATATATGGGAGAGCCCACATTAGGATATTCACCTATTCAGCTGAAATTAGCAAATCAACACAGATTTCTACCAATTGGAAGACTAAAGGGGGTGACAATAGACCTGGATGAAGTGTGCACTAAAGTCAATTTCAAAGTGATAGAGATAGTGGATGGCACAACACCTTATCCAGCATTGCTTGGCTTGGATTGGGAATTTGAAAATCATTCCATAATCAACTTAAAGATGAGGAAGATAACATTCGAGTTATGAGAATACAGAGTCATTGCACCATTGGATCCATTAGAAGGGGAAAGGTTTGTAGAACCCACTTGTTTAGACTGGGAGGAAATTAACTAGTTGTACATAACAACCGCGCGAGAAGAAGATTATGTGAACCCAACTGCATATGGGGTACTCAGTTGGAGAAGTATCACGTCATGTGTGTCAGAATTAGATACGGACTTAGAGAATTGGTAGTAGAGGTTACACAAAGTATCCACAAGGATATGCGCAAGAATAGACCACGCAGTAAGATGGGTAGGTATGGAGATAATGGAACCTCCCAACTTCCATGGGGTGAATGACTTAGAA
>JZKD02S0450229.1:33944-47983 GCA_000966675.3 Picea glauca
AGAGCACCAACTCTAGGAAGAACCAAATCCCTTGTGAAACAAGCTTTAACTTGTAGAGGAATGCAATCCTCCCAAGCTCCTCCCTACCACCCTCATTGCATAAAATGTTTACAGTTTCTTTCTGGGACTCTGCTCCTTCTCTGATGTGGACTGGAGAGACACTTTCCTTCTTACCATTTTTTTTTATTTACATAGTCTCTCAAGAGGTATATGATATTGAAACAATGTGTCTTTTTAATAATAAAACATTGCACATCTGCATTTAATTAACACAAATGCTAACTTTTATGTTTATTAATTGATTTCAATTTAAAAAAACATCCAAATTAGACAGTGATTTTCGTACGAATATTCTGGAGCGATGGGAAATAATTTTAAAATTCTCTGACATGGGTTTTGTGAAAAACATGCCCAATTATTCGAAACATGAAAAATTTCCCCAGAAAATGTGTGAGGTGGATAGTACATTAGGTTCTTTGATGGAAACTTGTTGATATTTTTACACCAGATCCTTGACGCCTGTTGCATTCTATTGAAGCACCATATTTGGCCCTTTCTTATTATACTTAGAGCACAACAACTTCTTTTGAGGTTCCATTGTAAAGGTATTCCAATGATATTTTCATGGAGTGAACAAGCCCTTCACTTCTATTCAATTGCTTCTTCTGTGAATGGATGCCAGTAACATAATTCAACATAAAATTTTGCTAGGATACTTATATGAATACCAAAACATTAATCAAGTTCTCGGTGACCATATTTATCCTCTTTCCATCAATGCCAACAACATACATTATTTCCAATATTGACCATATTAGTCTCCTTTGACATCAATGCCAACACCATGTCCAACATTCTCCCCCTTTGGTATTGATGGAAACACAATAAAACCCCTTATTTCTTAATTGGGTTTTATTGTTTCTCCTCCCCCTTTGACAACGATGACAGAAGGGATGGTTTTTTTTTTCTCCCCCTGAGGTTATACTCCCCCTGTCCATGTACTCCTCCTCTGATGAAACCTGTGCAATTCAATTAGATATGGAGATTACCCCCAATTTTTGTCTAAGGTATACAAAAGTACTCTTAGGTAAAGGTTTTGTGAATATATTTGCAATCTGTTCTTTAGTATCCACATATTCCACTTTAACAACTTTTTGAGAAACATGTTCCCTTAAAAATGAAATTTAATTGGGATATGCTTGGTTTTTTAGTGCATGACAAGATTCTTAGAAAATTTTATGGTACCGGTATTGTCATAGTTAAGAAGAATTGGATGATCATACTTTATTTGTAGGTCTTCTAGAGTTTGTTTCATCCAAATTACTTGAGTGCAACATGTGGCAGCAACAATATATTCAACTTTTGTTATTGACAATAATATAGATGTTTGTTTATTACTTAGCCGTGATACTAGACACTTTCCTATGAAGAATGCTCCTCCACTGGTGCTCTTCCTATCATCTACACTACCAATCCAATATGCATCAATATATGCATTTAATGTACAATATTTTGTTTTTGGATACCATAATCCAAAATCCAAGGTAACTCTTAGATATTTGAGTATCCTTTTTACTGCCTTCAAATGAGTCTCTTTAGGTACATATTGAAATCTTCCCATTAGTCCTAAAACTTATATGATATCATGTCTTGTTGTTGTTGCATATAACATGCTACCAATCATTGATTTGTACATGGTTTGGTCTACCTTTTTTGAATCATCATCTAAACTTAGTTTGCATCCTGTAACCATGGGAGTGCTCATAGGTTTGTAATCTTCCATTTGAAATTTCTTGAACACTTCTTTGATATATTTGGTTTGAGATATGAATATCCCTTTGTCTTTCTAAGTAACTTGTAAACCCAAGAAGAATGTTAGCTCATTGAGCATAGGCATCTCAACTTCTTTATGCATTTTTGTAGAAAATTGTTTGCTCAGTGTAGTCAAATTACTTCCAAAAATTATATCATCCACATATACCACAACAACAATCATATTTTGTTATTCAATTTTGATATATAGTTTGTTTTCAGTAGTCCCTCTCTTGTATCCTTGTTGTTGTAGATAGTTATCAAGCCTTGAGAACCATGCTTTGTTATCTTGTTTAAGACTATATACAAAGCCTTTTTTAGTTTACATACATAATCCTTCTTTTCTATCAGCTTAAATCCTTCAGGTTGTTCTAAATAGACTTCTTCCTCTAAGGTTCATTTATAAATATTTACTTGAAATCCATTTGATAGATTTTGAAGTTTTTGAAGCATGCAAATGCCAAAAACATTCTGATAGCTTCTAATCTTTCCATTGAGGAAAATGTCTCCTCAAAGTAAATTCCTTCAACTTGGGCATATCCCTTGCATACTAATATGGATTTATTCTTTATAATATGTCCATTTTCATTAAGTTTATTCTTGAAAATCCATTTGATCCCTATCACATTTTTGTCTTTTGGTCTTTGGACCAGTTCCCAGGTTTGATTTTTCTCTATTTGGTCAAGTTCTTCATTCATTTCTTTTATCCAATCTTCATTATTGTTGGCTTCTAAAATAGATTTGGGTTCTACCAGAGAAAACATTGTATTTTCTGATTCAAATCTAAGATTTCTTCTAGTTTCTACTCCTACACTTTTATCCCCTATGATTTGGCTTTTAGGGTGATTCTTTTTAACTCTTTTTGATGGAGCTTTTGGCAAGGGTCTTTCTTCCTCATCCTTTTCTTCATCAGTTTGTGGTTCATTCTATTGTAGTTCTTCAATGTCTTCTTCATTTTGTGATTCACCATATTATTCATCATGTGATTCACTATCTTCTTCATCATCATTAGTTCTTCTACATTCATCATTTTTTTATTTATCTTGAGATTTGATTTTTCTCAATTTTAGATAATTTACTTTTACATTTTCACTTTCCACTATTTTGTGCAATCTTAGATTATAACATCTGTAATCCTTTTTGTTTGGCGAGTAACCAAGAAATATCCCCTCATCTGATCTGGAATCAAATTTTCCTAGGTTATCATCATCCCTCTTAATATAACATTTTCTCCCAAAGACTCTAAAGTGTTTGACTGATGTTGGTCTGCCAAACCATAGTTCATAAGGTGATTTTTCATGGTTAAATCTTATTTTTTCTCAGTTGAGTATGTTACCTGTTGTATATAATGCATCTCTCCAAGTTATCTGGAAGTTTGTCTTCATTCAACATTGTTCTTGCAACCTCTTGAACAATTATTTTTTTCCTTTCAACAACTCCATTACATTGAGGAGTTCTTGGAGCTTAAAGTTGTCTCTTGATTCCATGATCTTCAAAAAACTTATTGAATTTGTTAGAGGTAAATTCCCTTCCATTGTATGACCTTAGACATTTGATTTTGAGATCTGTATCATTCTCCACATAAGCTTTGAATGCCTTAAAATTTTCAAATGCCTTTGATATTTCTCTGAGGAAGTATACCCAGGCTATCCTTGTATAGTCATCAATAATCAACATAAAGTAATATTCTCCATGTATATTTCTAGTCCTTGTAGGTCCAAAAAGGTCAGTGTGAACAAGATCCAAGGGTCTTAATGTAGATTATTATTTTGTCTTGAATCTTAATTTCATGTGCTTCCCAAGTTGGCAATGCTTACAAACATGGTCAAAAGGTTTTATAATCTTTGGCATGTCCTTCATTGCTTCCTTTCTACTAGATTTGATCAGATTGTCAAAGCTCAAGTGTCACATTCTTTTGTGTCATAGCCAACTTTAATCTACTTGACTCATGTAGCATTCTTCTTCTTCTTTAATATCTAAAATATATACATTACTTGAGGTTCTTGGTGGAATAACTACTAATTTCCCTAATCCTTCCCGATTTCACATTGCTGGGAGTAAAAACTGAGTATATGTCCTTGATCACAAGTTTGGCTTACACTTAGAAGATTAGGCTTCATATTTTCAACTAGTAGCACATTTTCTTCTTTATTTTCTTGTTTCCCAAAGTGATTGTGCCTTTTCCAAGTATTATGGCAGATACATTATCTCCAATGGGATACTTCCTTTTTCCTTCTTTGTCAAATTGAGAAATTTGTTTTTATCTCTTGTCATATGCTTGGAGCATCCACTATCAATATACCATTGACACTTTTTGTTCTTGGCATACATGGATACTTTACATTATGTTGCCATTTCTTCCACATGTTTTTCTTTCCGTATCTTTTTATATTTATTGTTGAGAATGCTTGTATTCAAGTATTGCATTGACAATCTACATTCATTGGCTTTATGACCATAATTTTTTCACTTGTGACATTCAACATTGTAATCTTGTAAATGAGAGAATGAATTATAGTTTCTTTTCTTTGCATTATTCTTTTTTTGTTAAATCTTTAGACATTTTTAGGATTGTACTTTCTAAAGGCTTTACAATGCACTGCTTTATGTCCAAAATTATTGCAATAGTAGCAATATCCAAGGAAGATATGTTGATATATATTAAGGGGAGTCCTTCTGGTCACTATGTTCTTTTTGTCTTCTTTTTCTTTTGTAGGGCATGTTGATTTATGTTTATTAGGAACACTATTTAATAGTACCACCTTCCCCTTGTTATCTTCCCCTTTTAAGGGGCTTCTAAGAGGATATACATAATTGATTGGTTGTTTGTCAGTCTTCTGTTTTACATAGGTTTAATATTGATCATATCCCAATCCCGTCTTATCATTTGGTGCTCTTTGACTATTAAGAATTTCATTCATTATTTTTGAACTATTCTCAAATCTTGATTGATTGTTTCCTTTCTCATGTTCCCTCTTTAGTTGAACAATTTCAATCTCTAGCTTCTTACAATCTTGATGTTTTTCATTGAGTTGTTTAATCAAGACCTTTTCATTTCTCTTGGATTATCTATTACATGATGGATGATGTCAGGTGAAGTCATACAACCAGTGCAACCATTTGTTCATCATTTCATCAAGATATCTCCCCCTATTCTTAATCATGTAAAACAACAAAGATAATTCAAGCACATAATAATCACGAGCATAAATAGATATATAATCGATCATGAAATAAAGCTCATGGAGATGGGTGGGAGGGAGGAAATCCTTCTGGAAAGAGAAACCATCAGCCTGATGATCCCACATGAAAGTGTAGCCACAAGCCTAATCACTCCATCTCTGAAGAGGGCTACTATACATAAATGACGACTCGTCTGAATCTTCACTTAGAATATCCATACTCCTTGAAGGCTAAGAAAATACAAGAGATCCAAAGAAAACCCTATGATTTACCAAACAAGAGGAAACGGGGTAAGGCACAACCTTAGAGAGAAATTCGTCCGTCGGACTCCGGAAATGTCTCTTCTTTGTCTGCAAATCCCTACCCAAAGTCTCAACATGAAAGTACTTATGTTTGGTAGTATGGAACTCGGAGTGATTTGGGAAGGCCACGACCTTGTGTCTATCAAAATCTAAGTATGGTGGTTGAAAATAATCCTGAAAATGATGCGTCAAGTCATCCTTGAATGGATGGAACAAATATGTAACCATATCATCGGGTTGGAACCTATATGGACCATTTGGTTGTAAAAATAAATCCTCCGAAGTAGTTCTTTTTGTATCCTTTATCTGAAATGTTCCTTCAACGTCGTAGACAATATCTCAGTAAAAAATGAAACAACCCAAATCCCATATGCATCTCCCAGTATGTATGAAATCATCAATGTGATCATCAACTATATCTGAGGGTTGTTCCATGATTTCAACTACATCATTTCTTCACATGACTGGACAACTTCATTTGCTTCAAAAGGTAAAGTAGATAACAATGTCTCGTTTATGCCTTCTGCAAGAGAAACTTCATCGAGCTCCTTTTGGCAGTTTTCTTCATTTCCATAGTCATAGAACAAAGCATCATCCAAGTTTTCAAAAGCATTATAACTCATCATGTTCTCTTCTTGATGTGCAAGAGAATAAGAGGTTTGGATTTCCTCATCAAGCAGAAGGTAAGATGCTCATCTTCATCAAATGTCTTGTCTATATCTTCAACATGATAAAATTCTCCGGGATCTGTTTGGTAATTTTCTTCACATGTTTGTCCTTCAATCACTTCTTCATCTATTGTCTCGTCATTGATCTAAAAACATTCTCAACATCGTAGATAATATCTCAGTAAAAAATGAAACAACCCAAATCCCATCTGCATCTCCCAGTCTGTATGAAATCATCAATGTGATCATCAACTATATCTGAGGGTTGTTCCATGATTTCATCTACATTATTTATTCACAAGATTGGAAAAAATCATCTTCTTCGAAAGGGAAAGTAGATAACAATGTCTCGTTTAGGCCTTCTGCAAGATAAAGTTCATCAAGCTCCTTTTGGCAGTTTTCTTCATTTCCACAGTCATAGAACAAAGTATCATCCAAGTTTTCAAAAGGATTATAACTCATCATGTTCTATTCTTGATGTGCAGGAGAATAAGAGGTCTGGATTTCCTCATCAAGCGGAAGGGAAGATGCTCATCTTCATCAAACGTCTTGTCTAGATCTTCAACATGATAAAATTCTTCGGGATGTGTTTGGTAATTTTCTTCATATGTTTGTCCTTCAAGCACTTCTTCATCTATTGTCTCATCATTGATCAAAAAACATTCTCTACAAAGAGTGTGTTTGAGCTCTTGGAAAGAATCTTGCAAACTTTGAGTAGCTAGTTGATAATGCATGAGAAATTCTTCAATGAGATTTATAGAAGAAGGGATACTCTTTGAATCACATGAATGTGCAAGCCAATATTTTTTACTTGATTCTAGTGAAGAAAAAAACAATTTCATCAACACATCTTCATGTAGCACATTTAAGCTCGAAGCATACTTCATATAATTAACGACATGGATGACTACTAGAGCTAGATCACCATCAAATTTAGGGAAATTTCCCCTCCACTCTATAGAGAAATGATTTGGATATCTAGCGACATTCTGAACATCAATATAAGGTAACACATGATGGAATTCCCATGGTAAGTCCCATGAGGCCATGGTTCCATCACTTAGGGTAAAGCCACAATGGAGTCCCTATATGAGACTAATGCTCATCAAAGGACGGAAAGGGGGGAAAAGGAAAGGTGGGTTCGTGGAAGGTGTAGTCGCCATATCAGCTTCAAGAAGAGCTCATCAATAAATATGGAAAGGGAACGTCCCTTGGGTGGAGTCGCCAGGCGATCTAGGGAAAAGGCTTCGGGATAGATTTCCAAAGTGTCGTTAGGGTTTCGAAGAGGATTCAAAATCCTCCTCGAAAATGATGAAATTGTGTTATCGCACAAGTTGTATGTTGGGAAAATATCGACCCAACCACTAAATGGTGAAAACTAAGAGGTCACCTACCAACTGTCACCTTAGGCATGTGTCCCCGTCACTTTAGAGTGAGGTAATCACCTCAAGGGGGGAATCTCGATGACCCTAGGGGGAAAGGGATGAAGACAGATGAATATGGATATGAATTCCCTAGGAGTTAAGTCTAGATGGTATGAAGGTCTTGGAATTAGGTCTTGAGAAGGTCCAAAGGTTTCCAAGTAGTTTGAATGACCCACCAAGTGTGAATACCTGCCCAAGACACAAGGAAAACAACCATATGTCGCAATAAAATCAAGTGGAAAAGAAAGTGAAAATTGATTTCCCTAATGACAACAGTTAATAACTAATGTATATAAACAAATAAATATATCTAAATTAGCATAAAGTGGAAACAATACTAGTTGACAAGTGTCAAAGCAAAACTAGCAATTGACTATGAATTATGTGAAGTACTTTGAGAGCAAATAAGAGGGATGTTATGAAGTGATTTTCAGCAGTAAATTATCATCCTTATGGATGTATCTTTAAAAGGTGTACAATAGAAAAATCAACCATCAAAAGGTGCCCCAAATTATCCTAAAAAATGTTCCCTAATTAGTAGATTAGGTGAGTGAAGTTTGGGGGGTCTCTTAGGGTTAGTTTGTAAGATATTAAAGGTCTATGGTTAGGGATTTTTGCAACCTTATGGTTGTAGGAAACAAGTTAGTGAAGAAAAAAAATTATTGGGAGAAAGAGGACGCCTCAATGAGGCAAGAGAGCCAAAGGCTCAAGGAACGTTTTCCCAAAGAGAGAGACTCAAAACTTATAGAATCACATTTTCCAAGGCAATGGTTTTGTTTCTCTAATGAAATAATAAATGACTAGTTCTCTTAATAATTGGTTTAATTGGATCATGCAAAGAAATATCTTAGAGAAGCTACCTCCTTGGGGGTGTAAACCCTCTTACTCCCCAAGGTAAGTTTCTGTAGCTAGGGTTTAAGCGAAGAGGGTGTATGCCCTTATACTTCTCTTAGAAAACCTTCATTTAACCAATAGTATGAAGCATAAAATTATGAAGACTATGGTGGGGGTGTATTCCCTTATAATTCCCACCTATTTCTTATAACAATAACCTTGAATTGAAACAAATGATAGCATGAAAGTAAAGACCATACCAATTCAAGGGAAAATGACAAGATAATCCACCACAATAGCAAGAGAGAATCCTTACAAGGTTAGAACATCACTTCCATCAACCATACATCAAGAGATAACCATAAACAATAGTACAAGAGAGACCATTTACCAAAGATAGCGAAAATTTCAGACCAAGTACTTCTCACAAGAGGGAGAGTTATGTTATAATGAGATCTTATGTTCTCTTATTTATACAAAATGTCACCAAGGTGACTTTTCCACATATTTAGGAGTAAAAAACAAGACTAGGGATCAACAATCCTAATATTTCCCCCTTAACAAAGTAATATTAAACAATTCATTAAAAATTCACTTTTGCACAAATAAAACCCTAAAATGGGTGTCACGTCTTCTCTTTAGGCGACGTTTTGTCTTCTTGATCAAGTCATTGGGGTAGTTACATCATGGCTATGCCTACAAAGGCCACATGTCTTCAATCCATGTCCTCTTTCCCATGATCAAGGCCTTCTTTCACCCAAACGTCCACTCATCCATGTCTCACCACCAAACCCTAGCCCCCAAGAAGACGTCAAGCCTCTAAGGGTGACGTTTTGCCTCTCCTAGGAAAATAGTTTGGCACATGAGGGGTGGGCTAGATCTTCCTCATCATCATCTAGGTCTCCAAAGCTTCATCTTTTTGATCCGACATGTGGACCCATGGAATCCAACATGTGGGCTTGCTGCCCCAAGGAAGCCCAAGCTATGCTTGTTCTTCCAAAACTACCCACCAACTAGGTCCTGCAAAGACAAATAAGCACACCCTACAAGGATCTCAAGTCATAAAATCATGATAAGTGAATCAAATCAATAAATGAGTCACCTAAACATGTGCATCAAATATCACTATATCAAATAGTTAATTGCTCAAAGACATTATGCGACTTGTCAAGGTTGAATATGGGAGGGTTGACGAGGTGTTCTATTGGGTAGATCTTTCCCTAGATCAAGGAAAGTTTCCAAGAGATCCCTCTCTAAGCCATGTAAAGTGGGGGAGGTGGTTTTGGGTCAAGACTCAATGGGCATAGGGATCATGACATACAATAGGTCACAATGTCTCATTCATGGGTGCCTTTGTAGAGGGTGTGTGGTACCTTCGTCCACAATGAATTAGTTTCCAAGCCCATTATTTTCCATTGTTTTATTCTTTCATAATTTTGAGGAAAGTTTGAAGGCCACTGCCCTAGCATGCTGTCTAGATAATGACAATTCCACCCACAAACACCTAGTGGAAATGAGAAGGTTGGCTCGTGATGAGACCCCATTTCTCTCAACCATGCAACTGAGAGATATTACCATGGTTTGGTGACCAAATGATGGTAATGTCATACCATTAGATATTCATGGACGTGATAGGTCGACTCATGATGATATCTCCTATCCTTCAACTAACCTTTTAAGCATTTTAAATCATATTTCATTGTGGGTCCCCCTTTACTCAAAGATAACTGTTTCATTAGTTTCTTGGGTGATCCCTGGGCGAAGCATATAGAAGGTTCATACATAGGGTTTTATCTTTTACCCAACATCAATCCCTTTGGGCATTCATCCCCTTTTCCCCATAGAATGAGGGACAACCCCTTCTTGGGTCAATACGCCCTAAAATCCCAAGAGATAAGGAAATGGGGGGAAATAGTGATGGAAAGTGGTAAGTATGGTCGAGAATGGTACGATGGCTCTTCAAGGGAGTTCCTAGTAGAAAACCCATCCCCAAGGAAGACCACTTACTAGGGCACAATGTCAACCACCAAGGTGAAGCATAGAAAAAGGCATAATTTCCAAGCATATATAATGAAATCTAGAACAATCTAAGATACAACATACTCAAATGGCTTAAATATTGAAATTATTCTCACCATAATAGTGACTTGTACCTCATGGATCAAGGCCCACTTCCTTCTGGAAGCCAACTGATGTGGTGGATTCCATATAAAAATCTATGACCTCTGTGGTGGTTGGAAGGGTATCCAACTGTGAAAAAGGGTATTGTTGGTCATGTAGTCTCTTGACACTCCATATATGCAACATGAGGGCCTCGAGACATGATCTCCTTAGTTATCCACAAAATGGGGATAACATTATGCAATGGTATGCATACCATTGCAATACCATGGTATGCATACTTGAGAATCCGTAAGACAAGTACCACTAAAACCCTAAGACAACTAAAACTCTAAAAATAACCTATAAATAGAGGCCCTCTCGTGGATGATACACAATTCATTTCATGTAAAAGTGATGGATTACTTAAGAATCAATATAGTTTGAGAGAGACAACTTGAAATAGTTGCAATCGTCAACAAGTCAATATACACATTGTGCAGGTAATGAAACTGTATCATAGATATCAAATTTGGAAATTCATTAGTATCTTTTTCAAGTTTTACATTTTGAACATTGTATCATTGATTATCTAGATGTACTATACTATCAAAACCACATGAAAGTAATTGATCTACATCATTATATTTATCGGAGACACATACTTTACCCACTCACATGTGCTAGTTTTCTATTAGGTTGGAAGAAGGAAAATGTGTAAGGCATTACTTTATATATATAATTTTGGTAGCATTACTTTCTAGATAGAATTTTGGTAGCATAGCATTATTGAATAAATGTTATCAATAATTGATGGGTTGAACAAAATTTACAAATACCCACTACACAATCTCAACAAACATTTTCATTAATGAGTATTTCACTAGTCTTTTTAGCATTTATGAAGGGTTACACATTAATCCAATGGTTTTATATATGTCATGCATAGGAGGCAAATATTGTGTGTTCCCTAGAAAATAACATTGAGCTCAAATGTGTGCGGCCATAAGTTATTCCTTAATGCGTAATGCAAGTATTTATAATCGCTAAATAGAAACAAATCAAGGGATTAATACACATAAAATTCATACACTTTGAAATTCATATATTCATAAACATTAAATGTACAAACAATGAGATTCATAAAAAGCGTGCCATGAAATACACACACACACACACACTCAACATCGTCTAAATTGTACCGTTTTTACAAAATGACAACTCGTGCCCAGTATACAAGTGCCCTAACATAAAAAAAAAAAAACATCTATATCGTAGCCTAGATATGATATGGCAGTAGTTGGTCAATCATTGATCATTGACACCCTCACCACCCTCATGAGCATTATGGAAATCTATATTTCTTCTCTTGCACAAGGATGCACCTCAAGAGGTTCTAGGCCTGGGCGTGCTTCGACGCTCTGGAGATTGCACAAACAATAAACAATGTTATAAGTTTTTTTCATCAATGAATTAATAGACATACAAATTGATACTTTGAAATTTAACCTAAGACAACTCACTTCATATGAAACTGTCAATCGTGAGGGTGTTACCCTCGTCCGCAACCCCAATCTCTCTGCAATGCCACCCTGCATCAGTTACAAGGATCAAGTCAAGAAAATTAAACAAATATGTGTAAATTTTTTTTCATGAAACATGAAAAATTATCATCAATGCATTATCTCACTGTGAATATCTCAGGCATCAATGGAGATTCACTGGCAGATGGAGCACTAGGTTGTACAACTTGCTCCAAGACAACCTCTTTTGTGGCAATCTCTGTCGATGGGGCCGAAAGGGGTGGGGGGGTGGGTAGGTGGGAGACAAGTGGGTTGCAATGGACCCTCACGGGCTATACAAGTGATTCCAACACCCTAGGAATGGAGAAAGGAAACCCATAAGCAACTCCCAAGTGTTTAAGAGTTGCAATACTACTTTACCTAGCAAATATATCAACGGTCTGCATACATATGAATAACATTGAACTATTAGTACCAAACATTAAAATTCAAAAACATAAACACAAACAATTTGAGAATTATACGATATTTAACTTTACACGTGATACCCGTGACACTGGTGACTTGTCCATCCCATATGGACAATCCTCGACATTGCCTGGTGCCAAATCCTGAAGAAACAAGAGAACATATAAAAAATTTGAGGATGTCATAAAATAAAGAAATGATTATTTTGAATCTATCAAATGTGATACCTACCTGTGTGTACGGTGCACCCAATGAACATGTTGCCTCTACTGCGACATTAGTGGTGGAGCTAGGAACTGATACATCCATAGGTGTAGAGGGTATGTTGTTGGGACACAACAACTGCAAAACAACATACAATCAAATATCTATATAAATACACAAAACAAAAAATAAATATATAATGATGAAGAACAAAAAAAAGGGTTAAGATACTAACCTCCTCCATGAAGTTGTGTTGTCCAGTGGGCTCTATAGGCCCATAACATGTCTACCCACAGTTGGAGCATCTATGAGGTTCACGTGGATGGGTGTTATCTCCATGTGCCCTCTCCTCAATGGACTCTCCTGTGCATGCTAACGTTCCAAACCCCCTATCAATGTCACTAGCATACACCTCTGGTCGAGATAGTGCAACAAAGTTGTTGTGTTTCACTAGGCTATGATTCAATGATAATATGGCTAGCTATACATGTTTCAAGTTTTCTACAACATGAGGATGTTGGGTAGGGGGCTCATGCCTTCGCCTAGGGGCACGAGGACCTAACTCGGGGTCGCGCCTGGACTGCTCTCGATCATGTGAGGACCCTCGA
This sequence comes from Picea glauca, assembly GCA_000966675.3. Classification (NCBI taxonomy): domain Eukaryota; kingdom Viridiplantae; phylum Streptophyta; class Pinopsida; order Pinales; family Pinaceae; genus Picea; species Picea glauca. The sequence continues at coordinate 47,071 of JZKD02S0450229.1, forward strand.
CCCACCCCCTGGAATTCACTAATGTCAAAGTAGTTGACATGTTTACCCATAATAAAATCAGCCCATAATTTCCTCAGAAAATATAAGGGCATCTCCCTGTTATTGCAGAGAGGCTTATCAAAAACCATGTACCACCTACCCATCCAGTTTTGACTAATCTGGGGATAGATGCACCAGTCGATGGTGTTATAACCCTATGTTTCATAGGTTCAACTGGTGACTAGAAATTTTTACTCTTGTATTTTTGGTTGTAAATAATATTTCATTTTGCAAATTATTTTCAAAAAGAAAAAAAAGAAAATAAAAAGAAAGAAAAGAAAAAAGAAAGAAAGAAAAGAAAAAGAATAAAAGAGGGAATAAAATAAAAATGGAAAAGGCCACATGAAAAAAGAATGGCTTGATCCATACAGTTTAACCATGGTCATTTTTTTTTTTTAATTTATGCTAATAGGATTAGTGAATGAAGCTTGGATAAACTGTTTAATCTTATCCAAGTAGATAGGTTAGTTAGTGAATAAATTTGATCAAACTGTTTAAACTTGATCAAATAGCCCCAGGATAGAGTAATTTTTATCCCAACAATCTAATCTAGGTTAAATGTGTTAGGCAAATAGATTAGAATATAAGTTAGTTTTCTTTCCTTTCAATAAAACAAGCACAAAGTTGGGTGATGATATTTGTTTTGATGTTAGAAGGTCATGTTCTAACCCCTTGGTGGAAAAATGAAAAGGGAGCAACGCAAAAAAACCACAAAATGACACTATCCTAAGTTTCCACAGTGTAATATGATTCACGCTCTATAGGTAAAAAGTGCGCCAAGATCTACGGCCGAGCAAACGACGCTCAGATCGACGACCAATAAAACGATGCTCAGATCGACGGCTGACAAGTAATATCGGACCCCCCCTGACCA
>JZKD02S0450229.1:58393-69139 GCA_000966675.3 Picea glauca
TACCGAGAACGCAGAGAGGCGTGGATTCCATTTTTGTAGTAGTGGACAGATTCTCAAAGATGACACATTTCGTCTCGTGTCATAAGACCAGCGATGCAACCCACATCGCGAACTTGTTTTTCAAAGAGATTGTCCGATTGCATGGATTGCCCAGAAGCATAGTCTCAGATCGGGATACGAAGTTCATAGGTCACTTTTGGAGGACGCTATGGAAGAAGCTGGGGACTGACTTGGCAATCAGTTCTGCTTATCACCCCCAGACAGATGGATAGGCGGAAGTGGTCAACAGGAGCTTGGGGGATTTACTGAGAAGCCTGGTAACTGAGCATCACAGCAGTTGGGATCAGATCCTACCATAGGCAGAATTTGCATACAACGATTCAGTGAATCGGAGTACAGGTAAGAGCCCGTTTCAAATTTTATATGGGACACAGTCGAGAGGAGTTTCTGAGCTCAGGGAGTCAGAACGAGCTGAAACTAGCAGTGTGAGGGCGGAAGAGTTTGCTGAGGCGATGCAAGAACTTCACACGCAGGTGAAGCAACGGCTGCAGAAGACGAATCAGGAATATAAGCGCAGAGCCGATCAAAGAAAGAGGCAGCTTCAGTTTGAAGTTGGAGACATGGTTCTGGTGCACCTGAGGAAGGAAAGGTTCCCAAGGGGAACATATAACAAGCTCAAGCTCAAGAAAATCGGACCATGCAGAGTCCTGAAGAAATTCGGGGAGAATGCATATGAGCTTGAGTTGCGAGAGGGCATCGGGATATCACCGATTTTCAATATTTCGGATTTATACCCCTACAGGGTTGATGAAGCAGGCACGAGAACTGAGGAACCAGTGGTCCAGTGGCAAAAGCAGTTGCCAGTTGCACAGAAGCCTCAGATGGAGTGCATACTGGATAAAAGAATAGGCAGGAAGACCAGGAGAAAGCAATATTTTGAGTACCTGGTGAAATGGAAAAATCACCCAGTGGAGGATGCCAGCTGGGAAACAGAGGCAGTGATTTAGAAGCATGGGCACACCATGCAGAAGCTCATGGAAAGGATCCCATGAAACCTTTTTGAGCCGAGGAGTATGATGCAGGAGCATCCACACCTCTCTAAGCGAGCCAGCGCGAGGAGAAAGAAGAGACAGCTAGACAAGCCAACAAACTTCAATTTTGAATTCTACCTTGGTATTGTTGCGCCGCCATTTAAATGAAGACATTCAAAGCCGAGCACACTTGTATTATATTATAGATAGGAAGGCATTTAATAGTTTTAATGTTGTTAGATAAGAATTAACTGTAGATTAGACAGTTTACTTTCGAGAGGGAAAACGGATTATAGGCACCCTCCTTTGTTACATTGTATTATCATTCCTGCATTCGGAAGGAAAGAGCAAGCAGAGAACTTGTGAAGAACACCCATGTACAGATTGAATTAATAGAAGAAATACTTTGATTCAATTCTATGGCTGTGTTTGTTTTCTGTGTGTTGATGATATTATGTTGTTGCATACTTGCTTCTTTTTATGCCTTTCTTCTATATCTTGCATATGTGATTGCATGGCAGGTTCGAAACCTGAGAGAATGAGGAAATAAGTTCAAATTATTTCTCGGTTTGAGCCAGGAGATTCCTGCATAGAGTGCAGTCGAATTCCTCCGCATAGAGTGCGTTGAGGAGGCTGGGCCGTTAAACTCTCATTCACATCTGTCAGGAGTTGAATTGGGTTGTTCGAGCCATGCAGGAGAAGTGCAGGTCGAACTTGAAGTCTTAGAGACGAGCCTGAGAAAAAGAGAACAGGGCTACTATTGTCAGGGGGACATAGAGTTTGGGGGAGTTCGCTGATATCATCTTGGACGAACTACCTCGTTCATTGCCACCAGTGAGGAGTGTGAGTCACCACATTGACCTCATACCCAGAGCAAGCTTGCCGAACAAGGCAACATACAGGTTGACACCTCAGGAGAACGAGGAAGTAAAAAGACAGGTGCAGGATCTGCAGGACAAGGGACTAGTGAGGGAGAGTCTTAGTCCGTGTGTTGTTCCGACAGTACTGAGTCCAAAGAAGGATGGAGGCTGGAGGATGTGTATAGAATCCAGGGAGATTAATAAGATCACCATCAGGTATAGATTCCCACTGCCGAGAATGGACGACTTCATGGATTGCCTGAGTGGGGCAAATTATTTTTCAAAGCTAGATCTCAAGAGCGGATATCATCAGATCCAGATGAGAGAGGGAGATGAGTGGAAGACAACATTCAAAACAAACGAGGGTTTGTATGAATGGTTGGTCATGCCGTTTGGTTTGACAAACGCGCCAAGCACTTTTATGAGGCTGATGAATAAAGTCCTGCGGGAATTCATTGGCAAATTTGTGGTCGTATACTTGGACGACATATTGATTTTCAGCAAGACCAAGGCTGAACACTTGGGGCATTTGGCCACTGTGATGAGAAGGCTACAGCAGGAGAAGTTGTTGATCAATCCGAAGAAGTGTTCCTTCATGCAGATAGAACTCATTTATTTGGGTTTTGTAATCTCAATAAATGAATTGAAGATGGATCCTGAGAAGGTTGAAGTAATCAGGAATTGGCCATCGCCGAGAAATGTTTTCGAGGTGAGGAGCTTCCATGGACTGGCTAGTTTCTATAGGAAGTTGATTCAGAATTTTAGTGGAATCAGCGCCGAAATGATGGACATTGTGAAGAAGCGGCATAAGGTTTTCCAATGGACAGCAGAGGCTGAAAGGAGATTCAATTTGTTGAAGCGAAAGATAACTGAGCAACCAGTGTTAGTGTTGCCAGATTTTCGGAAAACCTTCCAAGTGAAGTGTGATGCCAGTGGGTATGCTGTTGGAGAGGTTTTAAGTCAGGATGACAGACCTGTTGCATATTACAACGAGAAGATGGATGATGCAAAGCTAAAATATTCCATGTACGATAAGGAGTTCTATGCCATTATCCAGGCATTGAAAAAGTGGAGGCATTATCTCATACCCAAGGAATTTGTTCTGTACAGTGATAATCATGCGTTACAGTTCGTGAGTCAGCAGGAGAAGCTGAATCAAAAGCATGCAAAGTGGGTGGAATACATGCAGAATTTTACATTTGTGATAAAACATATTTCGGGGACTGCTAACAAGGTAGCTGACGCCTTGAGCAGAAAATGTTTATTGCTGCAGGAATTCAGGGTCAAGACTTTGGGTTTTGAGAATCTGAAAGATATGTATGCAGGTGATGCAGACTTTGGCGAGGCATACGATGCAGCCGAGAACCCAGTTCTCAGGGATAGGAGTCTGTGGATTGACTGCCTGATCCAGGATGGATTGTTGTTCAAAGGCAATCAATTGTGCATTCCATATTTCTCTATGAGGGAGAATTTGGTGAAGGAAAAGCACAGTGGAGGATAAGCAGGCCATTTTGGACATGAGAAGACATTCGCCAAGATGAGCGAATCTTATTATTGGCCTGGCATGCGCACTGATGTAAAGCGATTTGTTGACAGGTGCTGAATATGTCAACACGCGAAAGGCCGAAAATAGAACACAGGGTTCTATCAGCCATTGCCTATACCAGAGAGACCATGGGAGGCAATTAGTATGGATTTTGTTTTGGGATTACCGAGAACGCAGAGAGGCGTGGATTCCATTTTTGTAGTAGTGGACAGATTCTCAAAGATGACACATTTCGTCTCGTGTCATAAGACCAGCGATGCAACCCACATCGCGAACTTGTTTTTCAAAGAGATTGTCCGATTGCATGGATTGCCCAGAAGCATAGTCTCAGATCGGGATACGAAGTTCATAGGTCACTTTTGGAGGACGCTATGGAAGAAGCTGGGGACTGACTTGGCAATCAGTTCTGCTTATCACCCCCAGACAGATGGATAGGCGGAAGTGGTCAACAGGAGCTTGGGGGATTTACTGAGAAGCCTGGTAACTGAGCATCACAGCAGTTGGGATCAGATCCTACCATAGGCAGAATTTGCATACAACGATTCAGTGAATCGGAGTACAGGTAAGAGCCCGTTTCAAATTTTATATGGGACACAGTCGAGAGGAGTTTCTGAGCTCAGGGAGTCAGAACGAGCTGAAACTAGCAGTGTGAGGGCGGAAGAGTTTGCTGAGGCGATGCAAGAACTTCACACGCAGGTGAAGCAACGGCTGCAGAAGACGAATCAGGAATATAAGCGCAGAGCCGATCAAAGAAAGAGGCAGCTTCAGTTTGAAGTTGGAGACATGGTTCTGGTGCACCTGAGGAAGGAAAGGTTCCCAAGGGGAACATATAACAAGCTCAAGCTCAAGAAAATCGGACCATGCAGAGTCCTGAAGAAATTCGGGGAGAATGCATATGAGCTTGAGTTGCCAGAGGGCATCGGGATATCACCGATTTTCAATATTTCGGATTTATACCCCTACAGGGTTGATGAAGCAGGCACGAGAACTGAGGAACCAGTGGTCCAGTGGTAAAAGCAGTTGCCAGTTGCACAGAATCCTCAGATGGAGTGCATACTGGATAAAAGAATAGGTAGGAAGACCAGGAGAAAGAAATATTTTGAGTACCTGGTGAAATGGAAAAATCACCCAGTGGAGGATGCCAGCTGGGAAACAGAGGCAGTGATTCAGAAGCATGGTCACACCGTGCAGAAGCTCATGGATAGGACCCCATGAAACCTTTTTGAGCCGAGGAGTATGATGCAGGAGCATCCACACCTCTCTAAGCGAGCCAGCGCGAGGAGAAAGAAGAGACAGCTGGACAAGCCAGCAAACTTCAATTTTGAATTCTACCTTGGTATTGTTGCGCCGCCATTTAAATGAAGACATTCAAAGCCGAGCGCACTTGTATTATATTATAGATAGGAAGGCATTTAATAGTTTTAATGCTGTTAGATAAGAATTAACTGTAGATTAGACAGTTTACTTTCGAGAGGGAAAACAGATTATATGCACCCTCCTTTGTTACATTGTATTATCATTCTTGCATTCGGAAGGAAAGAGCAAGCAGAGAACTTGTGAAGAACACCCATGTACATATTGAATTAATAGAAGAAATACTTTGATTCAATTCTATGGCTGTGTTTGTTTTCTGTGTGTTGATGATATTATGCTGCTGCATACTTGCTTCTTTTTATGCGTTTCTTCCATATCTTTCATATGTGATTGCATGGCAGGTTCGAAACCTGAGAGAATGAGGAAATAAGTTCAAATTGTTTCTCGGTTTGAGCTAGGAGATTCCTGCATAGAGTGCAATCGAATTCCTCCGCATAGAGTGCATTGAGGAGGCTGGGCCGTTAAAATCTCATTCACATCTGTCAGGAGTTGAATTGGGTTGTTCAAGCCATGCAGGAGAAGTGCAGGTCGAACTTGAAGTCTTAGAGACGAGCCTGAGAAAAAGAGAACAGGGCTACTATTGTCAGGGGGACATAGAGTCTGGCTTAATTCAACCCTTGAAAGTGGTTGAAGGTCGAGTGTAAGCAGCTTACGTAGAAGTCTTTGAGGAATCTCAGGGTTGCTGAAGCTCAGGAGGAATAGTTCCTTTGTGTTTGTTGTGGGAACAGACCCAGGAAAAGCTCAAATAGGGTGGAGCCTTGGAGAGCCGGAGTATTCCTCAAGAGGAAGAGAATCGACGACTTGAAATTTTCTGGGAGGAATCACGAAGTTCCGCAGACCGTCGGATCTGGGAAAGTAGTGAGGGATTTAACCTTCAAGCGCCAGTGGAACTCATTTGCCATCGTATATCGACATATCGGGGTTGGCGAGTGCAAGCGTTGCATGCCCGTCGAAATCGCGAATAGTGATTTCCCGAGTCAATAGGAACGCTGATTTTAACAAGGCCAGGGGGCACAGATCCAGCGAATCGGGGTTTCGGCGTTCGGGGTTTTCAAATGCAACGGACTCGCGACAGTTGAAATTGTGATCCCGCGATCCCTGATCACACGAGTGGAAGAGTTATGTGGTAGTGTGGGACCACAAGACATTGTGGGAGATAGGTGGCATCAATTCGGAGTTCGGGGTTCGGGGATTGAAAAAGGCAGGGAAACTTAACATTGCCATTCCCGATTTCCCGATAGGGAAATCCCCGGCGCGCGAAAGCGTTGACTGTTGACTCTCGGGGTTCGGGGTTTGGAGCTGTAGGTGAACTGTGTTCGCGTGAACCGCGAAATCCTGAGTCGCGATATCCCGATTTCCGAAGGAAGGGGAATCGCCGAAGGAGTTACTGGGGGTGAGTTGTGACCCCCGAGGGGAGTTGGAAGAGCTTAGACTCTTTGGGCCCATGGTTGAAGGAGATCCTGGTGGGAGCGGCCGTGCCGTCGAGGGTAGGTTGCGCCAGAAATCCACTCTTACAAACTAATTTTCCAATGCACTAACAACATAGCTGTGTACGAAGCTTTGATGCTCGGCCTAAAACTACTGAAGAAGGTTGGTGCCAAAAAGATTATGGTAAGAGGTGATTTTGAACTGGTCATTAAACAAATAAAAGGTTAATATTCAGCTAAGAACCCTAGAATCAGAGCCTATAGAAATGTTGTTTTAGATTTTTTAGAATGTTTCACTGAAATCGACTTGGAGGTAATGCCTAGGGGCTAGAACATACTGGTAGATGGATTGGCTACATCAACAGCTACATGCAAAATACTTTTCAAACCAAATCGCCAATACACAGTAGAGGTGAAGTGTTGACCAACCGTCCCAGATAACATCAAATACTGGTAGGTATTTGGAAAGGATGATCAAATTGAGGACTTCCTGCAGTGTAAGAATGATTTTGAATGTACAAATATAGATGTAGAGAATGATGATGATAATGTAAATAAATCAGTTTTTGAGAATGATAGTGTAAATAAAGTAGATTTAGATGAAGTGAATAAAAATGATGAAGAATCTGATGTTTTTCATTTGAAAAACAACTTTTTTCCTAGAGGTTCGGTCCTGTTAGAAGACCTGTTTGATTTTAATGATGTAGCAAAAAAGCCCAAAATTGAAGCTAGTGGTAAGGAGGCCGAAGAGTGTAACACAGGAACAGAGGAAAAACCCAATATGATAAAACTTTCCAAATATTTACCCCCTGAGAAAAAACGCAAATACATTGAATTGTTTAAGGAATATGTTGATGTGTTTGCTTGGGGTTATGAGGATTTAAAATCTTATGACACAAGTATCATACAACATAGAATTCCAATAAAAGAAGAACACAAACCTTTTAGGCAGAAACTTAGGAGAATCAATCCCAAGTTGCTTCCCTTGATAGAGAAGGAAATTAAAAATATGTATGATGCCAAAATTATAGTCCCCTTGAAATTTTCCAAATGGGTTTCTAATCTGGTTCCTACCAGGAAGAAGACTGGCGAAATCAGGCTTTGCATTTATTTCAGAAACCTGAACAAGGTTTCCCTCAAAGATAATTACCCTTTGCCTAAAATGGAACATATCTTACAAAAGGTAGTTGGGGCCAATAGGATTTCATTACTAGACGGTTTCTTGGGTTACAACCAAGTCCTTGTCCACCCAGATGACTAGGAGAAAACAACCTTCACCACACCCTGAGGAACTTTCATGTACATGAAAATGCCCTTTGGTTTGATGAACGTTGGTGCCACTTTCCAAAGAGCAATGGATATTGCTTTTGTGGACGAGCTTGAAATATTTATAGTCATATATCTGGATGACGTGATTGTCTACTCCAAATATGACAAGGAACATCTACAACATCTTAGACGAGTGTTTGAGAAGTGCAGAAAGTTTGGGATTTCATTGAATCCCAAGAAGACCCTTTTCGGTTTAGAGGAAGGAAAGTTGTTGGGGCACATAATCTCTAAATATGGAATTAAAATAGACCCCAGCAGAATAGAAGCCATCCAGAAAGTGGAACACCCTAGGAACATCAAAGAATTACAATCATCGATTGGTAAATTTTTTTTCCTAAGAAGATTCATACCCAACTTGGCCGAGCTTCTTAGGAACATCACAAATATGTTGAAAAAAAACACCAAAATTAAATGGAACACCGAGTCCAAACAATCATTTGAGCAAGTGAAACATGCACTCACCCAAGCCCCGGTTTTGATCAGTCCAGATTACACCAAATATTTATTTTTGTTCTCTTTTGCATCTGAACACACCATCGCAACAGTACTATTGCAAAAAAACAACGAAGGGTACGAACAACCCATAGCCTTTTTCAGCAAATCTTTGAGAGATGTTGCGTTGAACTACAACATAATGAAGAAATAATCTTTTTCCCTAGTAAAGGCCATAAAACATTTTAAAGTCTATATTCTCCATTCTCACACAATTGCCTATGTTTTGAATGTTGTGGTAAAATATATCTTGACTTGGGATAATCCAGATGGTAGGAGAGGAAAGTGGATTGCGGTTATTTTACAATATGACATAGAAATAAAACCCACTAAATTGATCAAAGCTTAGGGTTTGGCCAAACTAATGGCTGAATCCAATTTTCATGCTCTAGACATTAATGTTTTGGCTGCAGTTGATGAGCAGGAAGAGCAGGCGACTCCAAATGTAAAAGAGGTATTCTTAAACTCTCCTTGGTACACAGACCTCATTTTTGTACTTCATAACTTACAAGCTCCTCCTAGTTTGACTAAGACTAAAGCCAGATTTATTAAAATGAAAGCATTGACATACTATATTCTAAATGGAAACCCTTATTGGAAAGACCCTAGAGGTATTTTGATTAATTTCCTATTGAAGGATGAAGTTGATAGGGTATTGCAGGATTTCCATGCAGGGGACTGTGGTAGGCATCTAAGTTGGAAGACCACAGCAAACAAGATTCTCAGAGTTGGTTTCTACTAGCCTACATTGTTTGCTGGTGTGCATCATAAAGTCACTTCTTGCCACAAATGCCAGGTTTTCGAAGGTAAAAGGAAGCTTCTGCCTCTCCTCATGAAACCCATCTCGGTTGAATCTCCATTCCAACAACAGTGTTTAGACTTTATTGGAGAGATACATCCACCCTCTTTGGGCCAACATAAGTGGATCCTCACAGCCACAGACTACTTCACGAAGTGGATCGAAGTTGTACCATGCAGGCAAGCCACTTACTCTGTTATCATTAAATTTTGGAAACTAATATTTTGTCTCGCTTTTGATGCCCTAGGAAAATTATAGCTGACAATCCAGCAGCCTTCAGATCCAAAATACTTATAGAGTTTTGTAGCCAGTACCACATTAATTTGGGACACTCAACAACTTATTACCCTCAGGGAAATGGGTTGGTTAAGTCCTCAAACAAAATTCTAGTGAATATCATTAAGAAGATTCTACAAGAGAACAAGAAGTCCTGGCATAATAAGTTGGTTCATGTGCTCTGGGCTGATAGACTGAGCACCAAACGATCAATTGGTATGTCCCCATACCAGTTGGTATATGGTACTAAGGCAATTTTTCCTTCTTATTTGGGGGTCCCTGTCATGAAACTATTGCAGGAAGTGCAAGCAGAGCCAAATGATACCCAAAGAAGAATAAATCAAACGATCCAATTGTAGCAGTCCAAAGAAGGAGTGTATAACAAGACTTAGGTTATCCAGGAAGGTATCAAAAATATTTATGACAAGAGAACAAAAGAGGACGATCTTGATTTGGGTGATTTGGTGTTGAAGTGGGATTCCATAAATGAGGAAAAGGGTAAACATGGAAAATTTGATAGCTTATGGAAAGGCCCTTACATCATCCAGGCATTTAGAGGAAATAACACATTTTTTCTCAAAGACAGTGATGGAACAGACCTGCCAAGTGGACCTGTAAATGGTAGGATGTTGAAGCATTATCTTCCACCCCAATAAAGATCTTATAAATACATTTCCACTATAAAACCATTTATTTTACATTCAGTTTATGTGTGGGTGATGTTGATCAGATGGTTGAAGCCCGCAGAGAAGGCCCTAAGCCACTGACCAGTGCCACCAAATTCTCAAAATAAAAACCAATCAGGTAGCAGAATAAGCGATTAAGAAAATCTTTACAGACATCAGGAAGCAGGTTCTTATCACCTCGCAAGGAGAGCACCATCCCCAAGTGGAGCCACTGTTATAACCCTATGTTTCAGAGGATCAACTGGTGACTAAAAATTTTTACTCTTGTTGTATTTTTGGTTGTAAATAATATTTCATTTTGCAAATTATTTTCAAAAAGAAAGAAAAGAAAAATAAAGAAATGAAAAAAGAAAGAAATAAAATAAAAAGAATAAAAGATGGCATAAAAGAAAAATGGATAAGGCCCTATGCAATAAGAATGGCTTGATCCATACAGTTTAACCATGGTCAAGTTTTTTTTTTAATTTATGCTAATAGGATTAGTGAGTAAATCTTGGCTAAACTGTTTAATCTTAGCCAAGTAGATAGGTTAGTTAGTGAATAAATTTGATCAAACTGTTTAAACTTGATCAAATAGCCCTAGGATAGAGTAATTTTTAGCCAAACAATCCAATCTGGGTTAAATGTGTTAGGCAAACAGATCAGAATATGGTTTAGTTGTCTTTCCTTTCAATAAAACAAGCACAAAGTTAGGTGAGGATCTTTGTTTTGATGTTAGAAGGTTGTGTTCTAATCCCTTGGTGGAAAAATAAAAAGGGAGCAGTGCAAAAAACCCACAAAATGGCACTATCCTAAGTTTCCACAGTTTAATATGATCCACACTCTGCAGGTAAAAAGTGTGCCAATATCTACTGCCGAGCAAACGACACTCAGATCGACGACCGACAAGTAATATCGGACCCTCCCCCGACCATTGTACCTTTAAT
>JZKD02S0450229.1:82470-93847 GCA_000966675.3 Picea glauca
ATGGAAGAGTGTATGATCTGAGTCCAGTTGTAAATTTGTATATCGCGGAAGTGACGATATTGTTCACATGCCATGGAACAATAGAAGTCCAATCTAGAGCCCGCCTACTAGGAATTTGCGGTCGGAGAAGTGTCTTCGTCTGTCAGTTTGTCTATCACGGAACTTCAAGGAATTTGATTAGCCAGCCAACCCGCAAGTATGGCTGTCAATTTGTATAGTGCAGAACTGTGGGTGTTGTTTGTAGGGCACGGAACTATAGAGGAAATGATTTTTCCTTTAATATAGCATCTGTGGCGCAAATGTGGTATGGATCGTTTTAACACTTTTCCATCCGTAAACAATGGCAATATTGAGCCCTCCAGCCCTGGAGCCCGTGTGTCAATTTGTATCGCGGAGGTCTAAATGTTGTTTGGAGGTCACGAAAAAGTACAAGTGCAATGTTGAGCAAGTCAGTGCGCAAGTCCGCCTGTCAATTTGTATATGGTGGGACTCTAGGTGCTACTTGTAGGACACAGAACAATAGAGAGCCAATTTAAAGAAAGGGGAAGTGCTCGTTGGAAACGCGTGAATCCACCAAGCTGCATAGCAAGGCATTTTTAGAAAAAAAAATGATTAATTAACCAGGAAGAGAAACTACAGGGAATAAAAGAGTGGAAAAATAGAAAGGCGGAGGGAAGTTTTCGTAAGTGCGAATTGGTTTCAAAGAAGCCCCATTGTTGCAAAACCATCATTTTCTACTAATTGTCAGCAAATGAATTGTTGAATATTAGATTTTATTATAGCCTGTGCGTGTAAGTATGTTCTTGATACATTTTTCCATGACTGTAACATATTAACTTAACTATTAAACTTCATTTTCTACTAATTGCCAACAAATGCTTTGTTGAAGATTAGATTTTATTGGAGCATGTGGGCGTAACTGTGTTCTTGATACATTCTTCTATAATTGTAACATATTAACTTAAGTATTAAACTTCTTGCATTATGGGTTGTTAGCATTAAAACTTAATAACTACATGTCTAGAAACAAGAATGACGATTTTGCTGCAAGATTGTACATTGGTATTGCTATGTTCTATTTGCATTACAAATAGAATTGAATGTTGGTTTCAAACTGTGTGTAATCCATTTTTTGTTTGCATAAAAGGTTGGTGGATTGACATAGTGCATTGTCATATAATTGTTACATGTTCCATCTTAGAAAAAATAACCTAAGTAAACACAATATCCAAGAACTACGACAACACCGAACCATGCCAATGAGAACAAGCGTTAAATCTAGAAAATAAGTAGCAACGAAGACTCCAAGGAATTTTTTTTTAATAGCAAATCCATTTAAAAAAATAAGAAAAACCTAAGTATTGTACATCTATCCTTAGAAATTGGACCCAGTTCTTCGGTCCAAAGCATTGAATGTATCTTCCACAAACACAGGCACGGGATCTGCAGTATGCAACATCCTTGTAGTTTTCTCCTCGATGAATCATCTTGTGGTGAAATTGATAGTTTTCATAAGATTCTTGTGAGGAATAAGACGAAAAACGTTGTAGGGAAAATGGAATAGACCTTAACTGAAACCACCTTTGCATAGTCGAAAAAAAATTAGGGACATAGGTTGCACGTGCAATTTCAGAGGCCCAAATTAGTCCATTCTAGGTGGAAGGAGAAGACTAGTAGAAAAATGCCTTGCAACAATGAGAGTTCTGGACCCAATTCCCGAAGATGTTAATTGTATATCTAGAGAACAAGACAGTAGTCCCACAAGTGAATAATATTTTGGCTTGAAATATATCTTTGGGAGCATCAACATATCATTTCTTCACAGTGAAACTCTTTCGCCTAGAACGAACTAATTTCAAACTCTAGAATTCTTACTTTCGTGCTGCAAAGCGTCTATTGCGTTCAACATCGGTTTCTTTTCTGAAACTCCTTTTGGTGTTGTCAGGACTGCCATCACTGAGACGGGAAGTTCCTCCCGTTATGGTTGATTTCAATTTGGGTGCATGAGTGGGAAGAGTCTCTGCATTGCAATCATCCATTGTCGTATCATCGGCCATCAGATCATCTTCTTCTGGCTCAGAATCCATGACATCAACCTCTGTGGTAGCCATGAATGCAACTGGGTAGGTTCTCTGAGCAGGTAGGGTTGTCTTGGAATTCTTTGGCTTGAAATATATCTCTCGGTGTACCAAGGGACCATCTCCTTTTTTGTTGCTGGGTTGAGGGAGATGAGCAGTAAGAATATGCCTTGGAATAGTGGAATCTCTGGCCATTATTCCCGAATGTGTTTATTGTATATGGAAAAAACTGTTGCCACAAGATAACGACAATTTACGTTTGCTTGAGACAATGTTTGAAATGGAAATCGGGGAGGGATAATATAACCCTCTGCAAATTATGGTTTAAATCATATCAATGGAATATCTCCTAGAGCCTTTCTCTAATCAATGACAATGTCCAGGGTTCATGTGGAATGAGTTGTCACCATTACAACTCACAAATTGCATAATTAGAAAAAAGTGTGAAGGTCGCGGTGATGGTGAAGAGAGATTAAGAATTAGAAATTTCTTAAAGGCACCAACCCGCCGACGCACAAAAACAGATTGCATCATGTTTGAAATGAATACTTGGAAAGGATAACATACTTCTGCGCAAATCTTAGTTTAATTCGTAGTAATGACAAATATTCTCTGGATTTCTAGACATTAATGACAATCTTAACGGTCCCTACAGGATGAACTACTAGCATTAAAACTTAATTACTACATATTTGGAAACAAGTACGAAGACAACTATGATGGTGAATTGCGATGAAGCATTGTACATTTCGTGCACCCGCCAACCCGCAAAACCGATTCCAAGAAATACCTAAGTATGGAAAGCGGTCGGGCGGGTTACAAAAGAAAAAGGGCAGAAGATATACCCAGGAGACGTGAAGGGCCGATGGTCATATTTCATCTCAGTAATAGATATCGGTCGTCAATTTGTATGTCACAGAATTTTGTTTGTTCTTTGTGCATAGGGGAACAACGAAAGCGACAGGGCAATTTGTATATTGTTGAACTTCGAGTTCTCTATATAAAAGCATGAGACATTGGGAAAAAGGACCAAGTAAACATAATGAGAAAGCATACGAGATGAAGGGGGGTTTGTTTTCTAATTTGTAAATTGTGAAATTCTGAGTGCTAGTTGCACGCGGTGGAACAATGGAAACGCAATGTCAAACCTGCCTATGTAGGAACCCGCGATTCAAAAAGGAAAAGTGGAGAGAAAAGAGAAACTAGAAATTTTCCAAAAAACGAGTAATACACACTAAATATGTACTATAAAGTATGAACATGAGATGTTATAGAGCATGTACATATCGCGCATTCCATACTTAGCCACTTTTTGGATTGCGGGTTCTTGGATTGGCGGGCTCTAAATTGGGCATCCATTGTATAGTGGTCTACAAATAGCATCCAAAATTTCACGATATACAAATTGGCCATCAGACCTACGGGATAGCTCGGTCAACATTGCACTCCTTTTGTTTCTTGTCATACAAACAATACTCGGAGTTCCACGATATACAAATTGACAAACAGACTCCATGGATGGCGGCCTTGAGAGTGTCATTTTTTATGGATTCTAATCCCTATTAAGTATTTAACATTATCTAAAAACATTATTTTGAATACTAAATTATTAATATTAAATATTGATATTGTACAATTTAATTAGACAATGAGGTTTGTACCATATGAAATGGGGAAGCCGTCGATCGATCAGACTGGTGATATAAAAGTTAGTGAAATCTGAATACGTGAATCCGCCAACTTCCCTACCAATAAATTTTCCAAAAAAATTGAGTAATACATAAAACCTACTTTTAGAAAGTACGGACATGATATTTTATAGAACATGTACTGTTTCCGCATTCCATACTCAAGCCAATCTTTGGATCGCGGGTTCTCGGGCTGGCGGGCTCAAAACTGGGTCTCTATTGTTCTGTGACCTACAAATAGCACCCAAGAGTTCCACGATATACAAATTTGACAGGCGGACTTGTCGCCTGGCTCACTCAATATTGCATTTTTATTGTTTTGTGTGGTTCAAACAACACTCAGAGTTCCGCCATATACAAATTCACAGATGGACTCCAGGACTGGTGGGCTCAACCTTGCAACTGTTTATGGATGTTGATCCCTATCAACTATCTAATACTACCTAAAAATATTATTTTCAATACTAAAGTATTAATATTAAATATTCATATTGTACAATTTGATTACATAAAATTATAAAAGGATGTGAAATATCTTATTTCAAAGAAAAACCCGCGTATTCATAAACTTGCGTTCTAAAAATTTTGTATAATATGAAACAGGAAAGAGGTTGGTCGGGCTGTTGATATAAAAATGGGTGGAAATATAAACATGTGTATCCTTCAAGTTCTGCACCTAGAAAATTTTGCAAGAAATGAGTTATACATACCAAATATGCACTTTTATAATGTATGAGCATGAGATTTTATAGAGCATGTACACAACCCTCATTCAATACTTAACCACTTTTTGAATCGCAGGTTCTCGGGCTGGCGGGCTCAAAATTGGGCCTCTCTTGTTCTATGCTCTACAAATAACACCTAGAGTTCTGCGATATACAAATTAACAAGCAGACTTGTGGACTATTTGAATTTTAAGGGCCTCCTGTCGATGTATTAGCACAATTGGACTTGGGCCAGTTTATATTCGTTTCTTACAATATCAAACAGAGAAGCGGTTGGTCGGCCTGGTGATATAAAAGTAATTGAAATCTGAAGTCGTGAATCCCCCAACTTCCGCAGCTAGAAGTTTTTTGAAAAATGAGTAATACATACTAAGCATGTACTCTTATAAGGTATGGACATGAGGTTTTTATAGAGCTTGAACTGATCCTTCATTCCATACTTGGCCACTTTTTCGATCGCAGGTTCTCAGTCTCGCGAGCTCAAAACTGGGCCTCTATTGGTTCGTATCCTACAAATAGCACCCAAATTCCCGCGATATACAAATTGATAGGTGAACTTGCAGACTGGCTCGCTCAACATTGCAATTCTATTGTTTTGTGTCTTCTAAACAACATTCGAAGGAAACGAGAAGTACATACTAAAGATGTACTTCTAAAAAATATGGACATGAGATTTTATAGAGCATGTACGAATCCCTCATTCCATACTTATCCACTATTTGGATCGCAGGTTCTTGGCCTAGCGGGTTCAAAATTGGGCCTCTGTTGTTTCATGGACTACAAATAACACTCACATTTCCGCGATATACAAATTGACAAGAGGACTTGCGAGCTATTTGAATTTTAAGGCCCTCGTGTTGATGTCATAGCACATTTGGACTTGGGCCAGTTTATATTCATTTATTACAATATCAAATAGGGAAGCGGTCGGTCGGGATGGTGATATAAAAGTAAGTGAAATCTGAAGTCGTGAATCTGCCAACTTCCACATGTAAAAGTTTTCCGAAAAATGAGTAATACATACTAAGTATGCTCTTATAAAGTATGGACATGAAATTTTTATAGATCATGTACGGATCCCGCATTCCATACTTGGCGACTTTTTGGATCGCGGTTTCTCAGGCTAGGGGGCTGAAAATTGGGCCTCTATTGTTTCGTGCCCTACAAATAGTACCCACAATTCCACGATATACAAATTGACAAGCGAACTTGCGGGCTAGATGGCTCAACATTGCACTTCTATTGTTTCGTGTCCTCCAAATAACACTCGGAATTCCTCGATATACAAATTTACAGATGGACTCCAGTGCTGGCGGGTTCAATATTGCCATTGTTCACGGATGGTAATCCTTATCAACTATCTAACATGAGATAAAAACATTATTTTCAACACTAAATTATTAATATTAAATATTGATATTGCATAATTTAATTAGACAAGAAAGTTTGCAAACTTTGGTCAGGCTAGTGATATAAAAGTAAGTGGAAATCTGAACACTTGCATCTGCCAACTTCCGCACCTAGAATTTTTTTGACAAATGAGCAATACATAGTAAACATGTACTTTATATGGACATGATATTTTATAGAGCATGCATGAATCCTTCATTCCATACTTAGGCACTTTTTGGATCATGGGTTCTCGGCCTGGTGGGCTCAAAATTGAGCCTCTATTGTTCTGTGTCCTACAAATAGCACCCATAATTTTGCGATATACAAATTGATAGGCGGACTTGCGGGCTCTCTGGCTCAACATTGCACTTCTATTGTCCCATGTCCTTCAAACAACACTCGGAGTTCCACGACATACAAATTGACAGAAGGACTAAAGGACTGGCGGGCTCAACATTGTGATTGTTTACAGATGGTCATCCTATCTATCATTATCTAAAAACATTATTTTCAAATACTAAATTATTAATATTAAATATTGATATTGTACAATTGAATTACATAAAATTATCAAAGGATTTTAAATCGCTTATTTTTTTTAAAAAGGAAGGAAACAAAAGAAAGTTTTCTAAAATTCTATCACCGCAAGCATAACAAGGACCAATTTGAATTTTGTGGACATGAGATTTTATAGAGCATGCACAGATCCTTCATTCCATACTTAGGCACTTTTTGGATCGTGGGTTCTCAGCCTGGTGGGCTCAAAATTGAGCCTCTATTGTTCTGTGTCCTACAAATAGCACCTAGACTTCCACGATATGCAAATTGACAGGCGGACTTGTGGGCTTTCTGGCTCAACATTGCACTTCTATTATCTTGTGTCCTCCAAACAACACTCAGAGTTCTGCGACATACAAATTGATAGAAGGACTCAAGGACTGGCGGGCTCAACATTGCGATTGTTTACGGATGGTGATCCTATATAACATTATCTAAAAACATTATTTTCAAATACTAAACTATTAATATCAAATATTGATATTGTACAATTGAATTACATAAAATTATCAAAGGATGTCAAATCGCTTATTTTAAAAAAAAGGAAGGAAACAAAAGAAAGTTTTTTAAAATTCTATCACCGCAAGC
The DNA here is from genome assembly GCA_000966675.3 of Picea glauca. Taxonomy (NCBI): domain Eukaryota; kingdom Viridiplantae; phylum Streptophyta; class Pinopsida; order Pinales; family Pinaceae; genus Picea; species Picea glauca. Next base: position 89,500 of record JZKD02S0450229.1, read on the forward strand.
ATAACAAGGACCAATTTGAATTTTAAGGGCCTCTTGTTGATATGATACCACAATTGCACTTCACACAGTATATATTCGTTGATTTCAAATTATTCCAGGAGATTAATTTTACCAAGTTCATGGATTAAGCAAAAATGATAAAACAATGACCAATTTGAATTTTAAGGGCCTCTTGTTAATATGATGGCACAATTTCACTTCACAAAGCATATACTTGTTGATTTCAAATTATTCGAGGAGATTAATTTTACCAAGTTCATTGATCAAGGAAAACTGCCAAAACAAGCCACATACTACATTTGCGTCACAACGCCATATAAATTATCAGGCGGATTTGCGGGCTAAAAAATTCAATTATATTGTTCCGTGTCCTCCAAACAATATTTGGAGTTCCACGATATACAAATTGACATATGAAGCACACAACCAAGAACCAACTAAACTTCAAACAAGCCGCAAGCAAGTTCCCAGAAGGTTCCATAGAGCAGGACGCATCAACCTTTGCACCAAACAATTTGATATACAAAGAAAAGACGTCACTGCATTCATTTTCTCTTGCATCTGGTATATGTTCCTACTAGAAAATAACTGGGGCCATGGGATATATGGGGTTTTCTACCATGCTTCCCATTTTTTGGACCGAACAATGTTATGCGCGTGCAATCCCAACTAGTCGAGTCCGATGAACATTCATCTGGATGTTGAAGAAATATTACAGAAACACATGAGGTATTTTTTTTTCCTGACAAAGTTTCATATATTTTTTCTTTTCCCTTCTTCAGCTGATATGAAAAATTGCATTGTCCTCATTTAAGGTGAATTTGCTCTCTATCCGAAGGTCTCGCAACACGTACACACTGCTTGCCTTTTTCTATAGATACGTTTCATACGATAACTCTGCCAACTTAGGAAGAAGATTTTCTAATAGAGACTGCCTAACCGTACAGTGCACAGTTTTATTGTCCACGGTTCAGACGACAACATTGACACAATGTCCATATATATATGGACATTTTTCACCACATTGCAAACAATCAATCATATCATCACTTATCAAAGCGGAGGCAGAAGCAAGAGAGTTGCATTTTGCACATACAGGTTCAAAGGGGGTCAAGTACACAGTGGTTGCAACTAAAACACCTTCAACCTGGCAACGCGAGCATAGGAATTAATACATTGAACAATATAATACACAACTGCACCCCCTCCTCCCCTTAAAAAAATAAAAAATAAATAAAACAGGCCGCAAAAAAATGTTCAAGGCTATTTCTATAAGAAAAGTGAGGATGATTTTGTGGATGTATACACACAACAATTGTAGAGCTAGCTATTTTCTTCAGATCCTCTACTATATCTTCTCGCAACTCTATTACAAACGTTGTCTGGGTTGTCCGAAAGATCCTTTCTCTAACATCCCTTTTCTTTGTTATATTTTTGAAGAGCATAAGTGGAATCTGCCCTTTATGCAATTGATGCTCCATTGACGAAAACAAATTTGAATACATATCGAACAATTGTAGCTGCAACATGGAACACTGCAATATTTGAGTAACTTACCCGAGATACATGCACATGCGAAAATAAAGGACAAAACTGAATATGAAAACCGGTACCATTGCCTTGTCATTGTCCGACTCTCCATCCTTTATATGGAGAATGTGTTGCGAGCGAAGTTTTCTCGCCAGTGTGACAGTTGTGCCAATCATTCCGATTGGGTAAATGTCAGTGCTCTGTGCAAGCTGGCTAATAGTCAAGTCCGGGACAAAATGATATTCTGAACAAACAACATAAATGTTTTCCACAATACTTGTTTCATTGAGCGAAATAATTCGATCACAATCACCACGTCATATATTGTTTTGGGAAATATATAAAAATTTGTAATGGATATCCCATTACCCGACAATGTCTTTTTTGCATGCTTCTGGACAAGTTGTGAAGGAATAGTCAGTGTCACTGTCATCATGGCCTCCTTTTCTGTCATGTCAGCACGCATAATGGATCTAATTTTGTTTGCCTCGTCCAAGTAGGTTCTATAGATGACCATTATGTCCCCGATGAACACTTGTCCAGTTCGACGGCTGTTCAAGCCCTCTATTGATAGTGCTTTAGATGTTACAACTCTATACCTGGTGACATTTTTTGAACAGAAAAACTAAAGTGAATGGTACTGTGCATGTTTTTTTTTTGTATTCTTCTTTCATTGGCATAAATATACAAGTACATGCATAGCTTTGATGAACTATGGAGGCAGAGTTTTGCAACCACACCTCTTAGTCTGTGGAACATGCGGCACATTCGGCGTCTCACTTGTACTTGTTGACACTTCTTGTGAACTGCAAACCATGTATTGCAGATGACATCAACATATTCACCATGCCATAGATGAATATATAGCCGATTATATTTTTTTAGTAAACATAGTAAGAGCATAGCATATGCATCTTTACCTTTGGCCTTATCGGTCTGCTGATGTCTGGGATGACTGACTGTTCATGCCCATGTCACTAGTCCAAATTTTTATGATGCAAGCAAGTGCAGATGAACATCAGGACTAAACAAGCAGATGCATTGTATACTGTCCATTAGAAGGACTAAATAACCGTAAAATTGTATGCATCTGATTTTTTTAACTGGAAAAATGTTTAACAGTAAACAGGGCGTGAGGGTGGGCCACCATGACCAATCTGTATATCACAGACCCCCGAAAGCAAGGGAAGCAATCTTGAACCTGCCAACCCGGCACTCACAATCAAGAAAGTGGGTAACTATGGAATAAGGTATAAGCTCGACCATAGGTGTGAAACTGTTAGTTCACCAACTGACGCACCAAGGAATTTTCAGAAAGAACACTAAGTAGATGAATTAGAAAACAATAGAGATAATAGAAAATGGAAATAGTAGAAATATGGAGAGCAGAAAGGCCCATTGCTGCAAAGCCATCATTTTCAAGTTTAATATTATATGCCCCCACCCGGTTTGTATATTTAATTTACCAGCATGGTCAGTGTACCTTTTAGAAGATTGTACCAGAGAGCCCTCTGTTGTTGCACATAACAATTCATCTTCTTGTCCAAGCAACCTATTTTTTTCCAAGGTAGCAACGCCGAATATGCAATGGACATGAAGGCAAGTTAGTATGAAGACAAACATATAAAAGAAAGAGAAACAAGTCTATTTACCTTTCAAAGAGTCCATCGCCCTCTCCAGCCATTTGTTTTGTTTAAAGGCAACAATGCAGCGAAAACACAATGGAAAGTAGGTTAGTATGTAGGAAGGCATGTATTGAAGATAACTTATAATGAAGACAGACATGTAAAAGAAAGAGAAACAAGGTTATTTACCCGTGAAAGAGCCCATCGTCATCTCCAACCACTCAGTTTGTTTAAATGTAGCAATGTAGCAAAAACACAATGGACATGAAGCAGGTTAGTATGCAGGAAGGCATGCAATGAACATAAGTTACCATGTAGGAAGGCATGCAACATGTACATATAATAAACTAAGTGAACACATATACAAACAATAATGAAATACAAAACAACGCAATATGAAATAATAGTACAAGCATCCACCTTTCTATATCCTCTTCAACCGATGCAGTCAAGACTCCGTCTTTTTCTCCAGCTATTCTGTTTGTTTGAATGTGGGAACACACAAAATACAACGAACATGAATAGAAGCTAGTATGCATCGGAGAACAAGTAATATGTACATATACTAAAAGAGAATCAACAAATAGTCTAGAATATAGGCAGAAACATGAACCTTTGTGCTTCTCCATCCATAGCTGTAAACCTGTAAATTTTTTTCCTTGCCCAAAATATATTACAAGCCACAAAATATTACAAAATTGCATGGTCGTAGCTAAACGATTTCTGGTTTTTCATGGAAAATTATCAAGATATGCTTCCACCAATGGAAATGCATGTTATTTATCCTCTACATAGACTATTGTGACCACAATACAAGTTTTTGGTTTTCCGTGGCAAACTACCTAGACATGGTTCCGTACATCGAAATATAATCTTGCAGAATCTTTGTTGTACATATCATAGCTCAAGTACAACAAAAATTGTATTGTGCGCACACCAGTCTGTGTAGAGGAGAAAGAACATATAATGTCATATGGGCACATATGACCATACATGGTTTATAAATGTACCCGACATATGCTTTATTCTAACAAAAAAAAAACGGATATTGCAATTTCACATGTAATCCTCCAACAATTTTGCATGCAACTATTTTCTTTCATGCCAGCAGTGAAGCACTAGCAAAATCTCACAACAAAACATATATCGACCTTGGTAGATAGGGAAAAAAACACAACTGCATGTCGACTCCT
>JZKD02S0450229.1:100984-125204 GCA_000966675.3 Picea glauca
AACTAGGGTTTGCAATGCTATTTCATCATGATATGTAAGTGTTTTTTCTGCAAAACTTTTTAATTGAATGGTTGTAGTCTTATATTCTTGCATTTATTATAAACTTTGTTGATTTATTAACCCTAGGGGACAAACACACAAGTAGGTCATTGTCTCATGTCCCCTAAAGGAGAAATTTTCAGCCATTGAAGAAGGAACAAAGAGCCTAGCCATTGCTACACTCTTATTTCTTTTTCCCCTTGTGCTAGTTGTACCTTTAAAAGTCAAGAAGGAGGAGACGTCCCAGGCCTAGGTTATATACACCTAGGATCATCTTGCTTCTAGGGTTTAGTGATAGGGCCTTGCCTTAGCAACACTCTCCCTCACCACACTCTCGTGTTTTGATTTATCTTTTATTCTAGCCGTTTTGCCAAGTTAAACCTAAGGAAGGAGGAAAGAGCACGAGGCCTTTCTTAAGAAACACCGGAGTGAGCCTCTTTCCCCTAGGGTTTTTTTTCTGGGGCCCTGCCATTGCAGCACTTCAGAACCCTTCCCTCTAGTCCTTAGCCTTTTTTTCCTTCAACCTTTGCGACCTCCCTTGTTTTGACTCCATTTACCCTTAGGCATTGATCTTAGGCCTCCAACGTTGAAGTGATAGTGGTCAAACAAACTTTCAAACTCTTATAAATTGAAACCCTAACTAACGACTAACCCTAATAAGGCTGAAGTCATCCTTGGTTATTCCATCTTGACGCAACAATTTCTCTTTGTAGGCAATTAGATGATGGTTTAAAGCATTTATTGAATAAGGGATTGATTGGACATACTGATTGCTACATCATCTTGGTATTTATTGATGAATTGATATTATTCCATTGTTGTATTAATAAACATTGATCTCGTCAATATCTATTTCTTATATATTGATATCAGATAGTTGTATGAAGTACTAACCCTTTGAATCATAGCCTGCATGTATTAGTCTGCTGTTGCTTTGTTCTGGGCAGGTGTTCTCATTTGGGCCTACACTTCATTATTGGCTGTTTAGTTGGACTATCTGCTCTTGGTGGTGACCTGTGAAGAGGGAATTTTCACTTTGACCTTTATACCTTAGCCTCTTCAAAACTCCAGGTTACCGGGGATGTCTCCCCTGGGCCTAACCTCCCTAAATAGAAAGAACCTTCCCATCGTGGTGACATTGGGTGGGGTAGGTTCCTGTTACGCCAGTTTTTCCTTTATCCTCTAGCCTTGTGACCTAGCTACAAACTGTGCGATAACATAATTGAAGTCTACTCCTTTTCTCTGCCTCAGAGGATTAGTTTTTGAAGATGCATTGGTGGCTATTCCTATAAATTCTATGAATAGTGTCAAACATTGGAAGAAAACTTCCCAGATGAAATGCTTGAGAATATACAGAGAGATGAAGTGAATTGTGAATATGGCGTGATTTGTACAACGTGCACATAGCTATACAAATAAAAAACTCTCAACTTGCAATATCCTAACAACAATCCCAAGATGAAGTGAATTGTGAATATGGCGTGATTTGTACATCCTACACATAGCTATACAACTAAAAAACCCTCAACTTGCAATATCCTAACAACAATCTGAACCGTATCCTTGAATAAACAACATTATAATAAACACAGTTCCCTTTATGGATTTGATTATGATAACCGTTCCGTAGCTACAGACAAGATCAAATATTAAGAAAATCCTATAGACCAGCTATAGACATTGTTATTCTCTTGTTATGCATGTCTCATGCGTACCTGCAGGCTGCCATCACTATCAATTGCACAACTAGTTGCGCAATAAGACTCTAAAGTTTTTCACCAATAATATGAGAAATAAATAGTTTTTTTTTAATTTATTTTAGACCCTTAATCCAAGCAACCAATTGGGCAATAAGACCCTAAAGCTTTTCACCAATAATATGAGAAATAAATAGATTTTTTTTAATTTATTTTAATTAAAATAAAAATATACTTAAGTTAAACAATGTAAATGAAACAAAATTTTAAGTCAAACATAAAATTAATAGGAAGTCAACAATGGATTGCTATAGTCCCTAGTCCATGGGCAATATAAAATTACTTTATTTTTTCACATTTCTTTAATAAAAAAATTCAAATTTTATATTTAAAAAAGAACCATTAATTTCCAACTCTTCCATTATAAGAAAGAAAGGAGCTTCAATATTATCCATCCAATTAAAACGTGGACCACTCTTTTCCTATTATATTCTCTATATGATTTCTTTAGCCCAATGAAATTTTAATGTCACGTATCTTAATGATAAAATATCCAACTAAAATTACTTTTTTTCCTATATTTAAAAGCTCTAAGATAAACAAGGTTGCATGGCAGTTGAGTCCCTGTCAAGGAGGTTAGAAAGCAAATTTTGAAAAATGGGGTCGAAGTGTAAATGAAACGAAGTGTTTGGTGCAAAATGTATATGAGGGTAATGTTGTGTGCAAGGTGCATATTTTGTAAGATGGGGCAAAAGTAACTGACGATTGGCAGGGCGAGCACCATCTAATTTTGGAAAGTATATAGCAAACATTTTTTTTTTGAGAGTATATAAGAAAGTAAAAAATTTGTTGACAGTGCAAGCTTAAATTTGGAAATTTAAATGCATTTTCAATGTGGACTGGTGAAAGATAAAAATATATGATGACATAAAATTAATAGAAGATAAGAAATATACAAATTTTAATGTATTTGTGAACATTTTCCATACGGACTACTGAAGGATAACAATAGAAGTCTAACATATTAAAAATAAATGCATTTGTTATACAGAGTGTTGAAAGATAAAAGTAGAGTCTTTAGGATATAAAAATTTAGATGCATTTTTATTTGAAATCTGTCAGAAAATAGAAGTTTGTTACATACCACTGCAAATTTTGAAATATATAAAAAAAACAAAGTGTGTTACATATAAACCGAAATTTCAATGCGTTTGCCATGCAGACTGGGATTGGGGCTCCCGCAAACCATGAGAGAAATATTTACAAGAAACAGGATTGTGGAAAGAAGATAGAGTGCAACAACTGCAAAAGAAAATAAATGGAAAGGTATAAGTGTTTGCCTATACATGTTTATTTAAGAAAGCGGAATAACTGGGTTGAGAAACAAAGAAAGATGGGATGAGTAAACTTATAGTGAGGGTACATATGAGCACTTTGTATATTTGTTTGTGGCTTCCCTTTCATTGATGTCGACGATGACTGCGGTTTCAAGGATGTTCTCCACGGTTGCTGGAATGCTGGCAACTACCTGTTCTATTTCGTTGGCAGCCTGTTTCAATTGCCTTTCGACCCATTCTTCAATGTACGCTCTCATTGGGGTGATGTTGATCTCATTCCAGATCTTGATGTTGAAAATATCGTTTTCTAATTCCTGGAAGTCGATAGAAAGATTAGAGAGAGCCTGATGAATTTCCTCATTTTGTACTGCATATTTGACTAGCCAATCATGGATGTGAGTTTGATCAAATTGAAGGATGTTGTAAAACTTTTCCAGAGAGAAGGTCTTCAACATAGAAACCTGTTATCGAAGTCTTCTCTGGTTAAGGGAAAGGAGTTTGCGATTAAGAGGGGGTCTTAGAAGTCATTTTTTTTCCCGATTAAGTCTATATTTGACAGCTTTGTGAATAATTTATATTTCTTCGATATGACTTGTTCACATGACTGAACAATGAGATGCAAGTTGTTTACTTTTTCTTTCCAACATTCATTCAATTGGCCGATCTGGTTTTTGGATGGAATATCTTCTTCTCTTCTTTTTGTTTCTGTCATATTGTTGACAATCTTGCCAAAAGGGATGACCATTTTTAAGAAGAAATTTTCATCATCTTTTATTCGGCTTGCAAAAGCTCAAGCAAGCTATGTGCCCTGGTTCCAAGGGAAGAGACGGTTTGTGATATTTTCCAGGCATTGGTAACTAGTTCCATTCTTTTTGTGATATTGTTTTCCACATATCCTTTATAGGATGCGAGCAGGGTGGAGGGTGCTTTTACATTGGGTGCAGGGGTGCCAAGCATAGCTATTGCCAAAGGATCGACAAGCAATGGCATAGGAAAGAAAGCATTTTCCAATTCCTTGACTCAGCCCTTCAGTCTGGCATTATGGGTCTCCATGCGTTCAATGGAGTCATGAAGTGCTTCTCCGGTGGCGGTGTGAAGTTGACAGATTTGGGATGGCCGCATGTCTGCAACGTCAACCTCTGAACAAGATTTGCCTTTGATATTTTTAGCATTTTTTTTTTGAAATATCATTTTTTTGTTCCAGCTATCAAAAACAACGCTCTGGAACACGAAGGATTCATCTCCGTCAAAATTTTGGGCAACTGATATGTCCATTGGATGGCTATGGTGGATGGTGTCCTCGGGCTGATCAAAGAAGGGGAACATGGCATCCAGATTAGTGTCAATTTCCATGTTCTCACTTTGAATTACCGGGTCTTCTGCCTGCCCCACATTTTTTTTCTTTTCTTCTCCACTAAAAGCTTGTGAGAACTATCAATTTTAGAGTGAGGAGGGTCGTTATCTCCTCATTCGTTTGAAGAATTATGGGTTTCTTTGTTGCTGTGATGGGACATTCGAGCGATGCTCTGGGACGTCGTACTTTTTGGAGTGGTATTTGCAGATTGAACACTCTGTCACTGGGGTCTTTCCCCTGTTGTGTGTACAATTTGGTGCATCTTTGCACTGTCTCTACATCGACGACATCAGAGGCAGGCCCGTGACTGTCTCTGTTTTTAGTCAGGTGTTTATTTACAAAACAATTGCTGAGGCCAAGTGAATGTAAATGTTGTCTAAAAATACCATAGGGGTCGAATCCTTTTATGTGTTCAGCATATATGAGGTTGGAGATACTAAAATGTGCTGCGAAATCGTCAAATTTGTTGACGTTTTTCAACACGAATTCCCCTATTTTTCAAGGCATAGGAATGAACTGTTTTTTTTTCTTCCTTTGGAACAGATGGAACTAGTAGTTGTATTGATGTGCTACTTCTGCAATAAAAATTATGTCCGTAATGTGACATGGAAGGAGAGCAGGTTGTTCCGTGGAGCCAAAAATTCTTATGACAGTTTAATTATCCAAATGTTGGACTGTTCCCTTTTTGTCCAAAAAATTAGTTGTATGTTCAGATAAGTGGGGAGCATTTTCTCCTAACAAGAAAAGTTTGAAAACAGACAAGAATCCATTGAAAACCTCATAAAAACAGTGGTAAGCCTTGTGCTTCCACAAGGCCTGGTACCAGAACGTTACTGGGTGGAAATTGCAGTTAACATTCTTGGATAGAGACAGTTGCGGAAATCGACAGGAATGTGATATTGCAAAAACTAAATAGGATGACATATAAAATTTCTTTCCCCTTTTGTAGCTTGACAATTGGGAAGAGATTTCATAATAAATTATCCTTCCCCAATAAAAAAATGGTTTGTTCGTTGACTGTGAAATACAAAATGTAAAGAGCCATGCAGGAAACAATAGCTGTGTATTCCTGTACTGTTATTCTTGTAAACAACCAGGCAATTTCGCGAAAAGGATTTTTAAATGAACTAACCTACATGCTTGTAATATCTTCAGGAACTAGATCAGGGTTTTCCAAAAACTGGGGCAAGAGGTCCAATCCGTTATTATGCTTTGATAGGAACTATTTGCAATCTTCTCCTTTGAACGTCAATGTTGGCTCGACCAATTTCAACATCTACCAGAAGAGCTGAGGTGACAAAGAAATAGAAGAGCGATCGTGTAGTGGAATAATTATTTTCTCTGCAATAAATTTATCGGCGCACCAGGAGACCAGGTCCTTACAGTCAAAAACCTCAGGGACACAGCCTGCATGAGAAATCCCAGAGGTCCAAATTACTTGGTTCTCTGCGACAGAGGTTGAGTAATAAGAAAATGCCCTGGACCAGTGGAAGTTTTGGTCGTGACGGCCGAAGATGTTCACTGTATCTCCACAGAACTGGTGCAAAACTGATGCCATAGGTTTATGAGAAGGTTTCTTTGTTGCAGATGATGGTTTAAATGAACAGTCACAAGAAATAATGTAACTTTTTGCTAAATCTTGGTTAAACTCTTATGAATGGGTAAGATCCTCGAGCCTTTCGTTGATTAATGACAATCACTATTGGTGGTGCAGGATGAACTATTAGGAGTAAAGTTTATTTATTGCATATTTAGAAATGTGAAGGTGGAGGGTACAACGAAGAGAAATTAAGGAATGGAGGTTTCTTGAACATGCGAAGGCCACGCGGTGTGAAAGGGATTTCATGATTTTGAAATGAACACTCAGAAGGGACAATATAATCTCCCCACAAATTTTGGTTTAATGCGCATGAATACGAGATTTCCTCGACCCTTTCTCCCATCAATGACAATATATATGGTTTCTGAATGATGTCCTGCTAGAATTAAATGCCAGTAATTCCATATTTAGAAACAAGATATGTCTATATATATAAAAAACTTTATATTTTCTTTTATTGTAGAGAAGTGTGAAGGTGATGGAGACGACGGAGAGCAAGGAAAGAATGGAAAGTTCTGAAAAGAGGTTGGACGTGATTCAAAAAAGGGTTACGGGCATAGTCAGGAAGAGATCATGAAGGGGGAGTTCAGCGACCGGTTTGTATATTTGCGGAATTTCGGCAAAATGGGTAAGTATGGAATAGGGAAATTGCTAATTGCATGCATAACAATAAGATCTTATATATAATTGCCAACTGCTAATTCCAAAAGGACGCCGACATAGGAAACAACGACTACGAACTAAATATTTCTTTGACCCGACAAAGGGATGATTCCCTAAAGAAATTAGAACAAATGGCGAAGTATGGAAAGCGGCTAGATGGGCTTCAAAATGGGTTGACAATAGTTCCAGTAAATATGTGAGGAAGCGGTGGTTAAATTGTATTTCTCGAAAGTTTTCAGTGCAAAAAATGTGCATCACGGAAAAGGGCATGATAGGTGGATTGTAATACAGAAAAGGGTAAAATTTCATGTTTCAAAATTTTTGAGTGCAAAATGTGTAAAACATAAGAGATCATGAAAAGGGAATGATAGGTCGATCGTAATATAGAAAAGGGCATGATCTAAGAATGGTTGCAAATTTGTATATCTGTCAATTTGTATATAGCAGAGCTACGAATGTTGTTTGGAGGTCCTGGAAAAGTAGAGGTGCAATGTTGATGCAACCAGCAGGGTTATCCTGTCAATTTCTATATGGCAGAACTTCGGGTGGCAGTTGTGGGATAGGGAACAATAGACGATCAATTTAAAGAAAGGGGAAGCGGTGGTTGGAAACGCGTGAATTGGGAAAATAAAAAGGCGGAAGACATTTTTTCGTAAGTGCGAATTGGTTTCAAAGAAGCCCCATTGTTGCAAAATCATGATCTACTAGTTATCAGGAAATGCGTTGTTGAAGATTACATTTTATTGCAATGTGCACGTGCAGTTATGTTCTTGATACATTATTCCATGACTGTAACATACCAACTGAAGTAATGAGCTTTGTTTTGTACTAATTAGCATTAAAACTTAATAATTGCATCTCTAGAAATAAGAAGAATGATTTTGCTGGAACATTTTACATTGGTATTAGTAAACAGAAGATCGAAGAAGTACGAGAGCACCGAAGTATGCCAATTAGAACATGCATGAAACCCAAAAAAGTGGCAGAGATGAAGAGTCCAAGGCCAAAATTTCGTACTAGCAAATCCATTTAAAAAAATAAGAAAAGTATTGAGTATTGTACATCTATGCTTAGAAATTGGATCTAGTTCTTGGGTTGAAAACATTGAAGGTATCTATGACAAACATAGACACGTGTTCTGCAGTATGCAAGATCCTTGGAGTTTTCTCCTCGATTAATCATCCTCTGCTAAAATTGATATTTTTCAGAAGATTTGCCTGAGGAAGAAGACGAAAATGGTTGCAGGGCAAGTGGAATAGGACTTAGTTGAAACCGACTCTTCATAGTCAAAAAAAATTCAGTGGTACAACTTGCACGTGCAATTACAAAGGCCCAAATTAGTCCATTATGGGTAGAAGGAGATGACTAGTAGGAAAATCCATTGCAGTAACGAAAGTTTTTCACCTGATAATCGAAAATGTTAAACAATATTGTTTTGTATTGAAATATATCTCTAGAAGCATCAACATATGATTTCTTTACAGTCAAAATCTTCCGCCCAAAATAGACTAATTTGGAACTCTGGAATTCGTACTTTGGTGGTGCAAAGTGGCTGTTGCGTTCACTCTTCGGTTTTTTTTTTTCCTGAAACTCCTTTTGGTGTTGTCATGACTGCGATCACCAAGCCGGGAAGGTCCGTTTGTTATGGTTCATTTCAATTTGGGCCCAGGAGTGGGAATATTTTCTGCATTTCCACCATCCATTGTCATATCATCGTCCATTAGATCATCTTCTTTTGACTTGGAATTCATGGCATAAAGTTCTATGACAGGCATGACTGCAAGTGGGCAGGTTCTCTGAGCAACCAAGGTTGGCATCGAATTTTTTGTCTTGAAATATATATCTCGGTGTACCAAGGGACCATCTCGTTTTTTGCTCGTGGTCGAAGAGAGATGAATAGTAATAATATGCCCTAGAATAGTGGAACCTGTGGCCATTATGCTCCAATGTGTTGACTATGTGTGGAGAGAATTGTCGCCACAAGTTATTAAGAATTTCAGTTTTCTCAAGATGATGTTTCAAATGAAAATCGGGGAGGGATAATATAAGCCTCTGCAAAGTCTGGTTGAATGCGTATCAATGGAATATCTCCTCGAGCCTTTCGTTGATCAATGACAATTTCCAGGGTTCGTGCGGAATGAGTTGTGACCATCATAACTCCATCATAGCTCACTAATTTCACAATTAGAAAAAAGTGTGAAGGTGGCGGTGATGGCGAAAATACATTAAGAATTAGAAATTTCTTAAAAGCACCAACCTGTCGGCGGAAAAAAAGAAAATATTGCGTCGCCTTTGAAATGAATACTTGGAAAAGATAACATGCTTGTGCGCAAATATTAGTTTAATTCATACTAATGATAAATCTTCTCCGAAATTCCAGACATAATGACAACTGTAACGATTGCTGCAAGATGGATACTAGCATTAAAGCTTAATTATTGCATATGGAAAGTGGTCAGGCATGCTACAAAAGAAAAACAAAAGAAGATATACCCAAGAGATGTGAAGGCCTGATGGTTCTTTGCCTGGCGGGCTGAAAATTGAGCCTCTATTGTTCTGTGTCCTACAAATAGCACCTACACTTCCACGAGATACAAAATGATAGGTGGAGTTGCGGGTTGGTTGGTTCAACATTGCTGGTTGTTTGGTTAAACATGTACTTTTATAAAGTATGGACATCATATTGTATAGAACATATTTGAATTTGTGATTCCATACTTGGGAATTTTTTTTTTGCGCGTTTGCGGCCTGGCGAGATGAAAATTGAGTATCTTTTGTTCCATGCTCTACAAATAGCACCCACAGTTCCACGATAGACAAATTGATAGCGGGAGTTGCGGAGATGAGTTTCTATATAAATTATAGACATGAGATTTTATACAGCATATGCAGATCACTTATTCCATACTTCGACACTTTTTTAATCGTGGGTTCGCGGCCTGGCGGGCTGAAAAAATACTGAATATTGTTCTGTGTCCTACAAATAGCACACAGATTTCCGCAATATACAAATTGACAACACGACCTATGGGTTGCTTGGCTAAACATTACATTTGTACTGTTCTAGAACATATGTGGATTCTTCGTTCCCTGTACTACAAATAGCAACCACATTTTCGTGATATACAAATTGACAGGAGGATCTACGGGTTGCTGGCTGAACATTGTATTTGTATTGTTCTAGAGCATATGTGGATTCCTCATTCCATACTTGGGAACTTTTTGGATCGTGGGTTCACGACTTGGCGGGCTAAAAATTAAGTATCTATTGTTCTGTGTCCTACAAATAACATCTACACTTTTGCGATATGCAAATTTACAAGCGGGCTTCTGGACATAGTCCTTATATAAAGTATGGAATGAGATTTTATACAACATATGCATATTCCTCATTCCATACTTACGTAGTTTTTGGATCCTGGATTTGCGGCCCGGCAGGTCGAAAATACAGTCTCTATTGTTTCGTCTCCTACAAATAGCACCCATATTTCTGCGATATACAAATTGACGGCAGGAGTTGCGGAGATGAGTCTCTATATAAAGTATCGACATGAGATTTTATAGAGCATATGCGGATCCCTGTTTCCATATTTAGGCAGTTTTTTTATCGCGGGTTTGCAGTATGGTGGGTCGAAAAAAGAGTCTCTATTGTTCCATGTCCTACAAATAGCACTGATATTTCCGTGACATACAAATTGACACGAGTCTCCACAAGCTTCTTGGATGAACATTGCATTTGTTTTGTTCTAGAACATATGCGCATCCCTCATTCCATACTTGGGCACTTTTTTGGATCGCGGGTTCGCGGGCTGGCGGGCGCGCTGAAAATTAAGTATCTATTGTTCCGTATCCTACAAATATCACCCACACTTCCGCGATATACAAATTGACACACGGACCTGTGGACATAATCTGTATATAAAATATGGAATGAGATTTTACACAGCATATGCGGATCACTAATTGCATACTTAGGTAGTTTTTGAAGCATGCGTTGGCGGCCCGACGCACCAAAAACAGTCTATTGTTTCATCGCCTACAAATAGCATCCATACTTTAGCGATATACAAATTGAAAGGTGGAATCAGGCTGCCTGACTGAAATTTTATTGTCTCGTTGTGATCCCGTATCAATTTCATAGTTAGCGTTTTTTTTTTATCGGGGGCTCTGGAGCTGTCCGCGACATATAAATTGACACGAGTCGCTACGGACTGCTTGGCTGAACATTGCATTTGTATTTTTCTAGAAGATATATGGATCCCTCATTCCATACTTGGGCACTTTTTGGATTGCGGGCTCGTGACCTGGCAGGCTAAAAATTAAGTATCTGTTGTTCTGTATCCTACAAAATAGTACCCACACTTCTGCGATATCCAGATTGACATGCAGACCTGCGGACAAAGTCTATATATAAACTATGAAATGAGATTTTATATAGCATATGTGAATCACTAATTGCATACTAATTGACAGGTGGACTCAGCCTGCTTCGCTGAACATTGGAATTTTATTGTGTCGTTGCGATCCCATATCAATTTCATAGTTAGCGATTTTTTTTATCGGGGGCTCTGGGGTTGGCAGGCTGGAAATTGGGCCTCTATTGTTCCACATTGTACAAATACATTGTTCTACAAAATATGCAGACCTACGAGTTGCTTGGTTGAACTTTGCATTTGTATTGTTGTAGAACATATGCAGAGTCCTCATTCCATACTTGGGCAGTTTTTGGATTGCGGGTTGGTGGCCTGGCGGGCTGAAAATTAAGTATCTATTGTTCTATGTTCTACAAATAGCACCGACACTTCCGCGATATACAAATTTACATGCTGTCTTGTGGACATATCCTCTATATAAAGTATGGAATGAGATTTTATACAGTATATGCAGATTCCTCATTCCATACTTAGGTAGTTTTTGGATCATGGTTTCGCAGCTTGGTCAATCAAAAATAGTGTCTATTGTTCCATCTCCTACAAATAACACCCAGATTTCCGCGACATACAAATTGACAGGAGGAGTTGCGAGCTGCTTGGATGAACAATGCATTTGTATTGTTCTAGAACATATGCAGATCGCTCATTCCATAAATGGGCATTTTTTGGATCGCGACCAGGTGGACTGAAAATTAAGTATGCGGAACCCTCATACTCACAAGTGGACTTGGGTTTCTTCGTTGAACATTGGACTTTTATTGCCCCGTAGCGATTCCGTATCAATTTCATAATTATTGATTTTTTTCTATCGGGGGCTCTAGGGTTCGCGGGTTGAAAATTGGGCCTCTATTGTTCCCAGCTGTACAAACACATTGTTCTAGAACATATGCGGATCCCTCATTCCATACATGAGCACTTTTTGGATCGCGAATTCGTGACCTGACGGGCTTAAAATTAAGTATCTATTGTTTCGTGTTCTACAAATAGCATCTTCACTTCCATGATATACAAATTGACAAGCGGACTTGTGGACATAGTCTCTATATTAACTATGGAATGAGATTTTACATATCATATGCGGATTCCTCATTCCATACTTGGGGAGTTTTTTTATCGCAGGTTGGCGACCTGGCGGGTTGAAAATAAAGTCTCTATTGTTCCCTCTCCTACATACACCACCCAGGCTTCTGCGATATACAAATTTCCAAGAGAACTCGGGCCGGTTGCCTAAACCTTACACTTTTAGGCAGTTTTTGGATGGAAGGTTCGCAACCGGGCGGGCTGAAAATAGAGTCTCCATTGTTCCCTTTGCTAGAAATAGCATCCAGACTTCCGCCATATACAAATTCACAAGAGGACTTGGGCTGGTTCGTTGAAGATTGTACTTTTATTGTCCCATAACAATTCTGTATGTATTTCATATTTAAAGATTTTTTTTTATCCAAGACTGTGGGGTTGGTGGGATGAAAAATGGGCCTCTTTTGTTCAGGCTCGCGGGCTTAAAATTGGGACTTTATTGTTCCGCGCTGTACAAAAGCTAACCACAACTCCATGATATACAAATTGACAAACGAACTTGTGGGTTGCTTGGGGAAACATTGCAGTTTCATTGTTCCTTATCCTCCGAATAGCGTTCAAAGATATGCCATATAAAAATTGACAGATGGACTTGAGAGCTGGTGCATTAAATTATTAAAGGATTTTAAATCGCTTATTCTTAAAAGAATCAAGGAAAGAAAAGAATATTTTTTTTAAATTCTATAACTGCAAGCATAACAAGGACCAATTTGAATTTTAAGGGCCCATTGTTCATATGATAGCACAATTGCATTCCGCACACTAAATATTCGTTGATTTCAAATTATTCCAGGATATTAATCTAACTAACTTCATCGAATAAGCAAACATGCGAAAACAACGACCAATTTGTATTTTAAGAGCCTCTTGTTTGTATGTGAGGACAACCACAGTTCAGACACTATATATTCGTTGATTTCAAATTATTTCAGAACAATAGTTTGACCAAGTTCATCGATGAAGGAAATCTGCTAAAGCAAGTGACAGTACAATTGTGTCACAACGCCATAGAAATTACCAGGCAGATCTGCGTCCCAGCTGGCTAAAAAAAAATAATTATACTGTTCGGTGTCCTCCAAGGAACAACTGGAGTTCTAGGGTATACAAATTGATAGACAAAGAAGATAACCAAGAATCAACCATACTTTAAACAGTCCACAAGCAAGTTCCCAAAAGGTTCCATAGAGCAGAACCCATTGACCTTTGCACCAAACAATTTGATATACAAAGAAAAGACGTCGCCGCATTTGTTTTCTATTGAAATGAACTTTCATCTGGATGTTGAACAAATATTACAAAGAGACATGAGGTATTTTCGTTTCCTCTCAAAGTTTCATATAAATTGTTTTTTTCCCCTTTTCAGCCGATATGAAAAATTGCATTGTCCTCATTTAAGGTGAATTTTCTTTGTATCTGAAGCTGCCGCAACATGTAGACACTGCTTGCCTTTTTCTGTAGATATGTTTCATATGACAACTCTGCCAACTCAGAAAGCACATTTTGTAACAGCGGCTGCCTGATCGTACAGTGCACGGTTGTGTTGCCCATGGTTTGAATAACACCACTGAGGAAATGTCCATAAATATATGGACATTTTTCACCACATCGCAGACAACCAATTGTATCATCAGTTATCAAAGCGGAGGCAGAAGCAGCGGAATGGAATTTTGCACAAACATGTTCAAAGGGGGTTGAGTACACATTGGTTGCAACTAAAAGACCTTCAACTTGGGAATGTGAGCAAAGGAATTAATACATTGAACAATATAATACACAACTGCATCCCACCCTCCCCTTTAAAACAAAAAAATAAAATTTAACAACTGCAAAAATTTGTTGAAAGATATTTCTATAAGCAAAGCGAGGATGATTTTGTAAATGTATATGCACAACAATTGTAGAGCTAGCTAGCTTCTCCAGATCCTTTACTGTATCTGCTCACAACTCTGTTACAAACGTTGACTGGGTTGTCCGAAAGATTTTTTCTCTAGCATCCTTCTTTTTTGTTATATTTTTGAACATCATAAGTGGAATCTACCCTCTATGCAATTGTTGTTCTATTGAAGAAAAAAAATCTGAATACGTATCGAACAATTGTAGCTGCAACATGGAATAGTGTAATATTTGTGTAACTTTTTCAACATACATGCAGAAGTGAAAGTAAACAACAAAACTAAATATGAAAAGTGGTACCATTTCCTTCTCGATGTCCGACTCTCCATCCTTTATATGGATAATGTGTTGCGACCCAAATTTCTTGGCTAGTGTGACAGCAGCCCCAATCATTCCCATTGGGTAAATGTCAGTGCTCTGTGAAAGTTGCCTAATAGTTGAGTCCGAGAGGAAGCAGTATTCTGAACAAATAGGAGGAATTTTTTCCACAATGCTTGTTTCGTTGACCGAAATAATTCAATCGCAATCACCACGATCATATACTGTTTTTGGCAATATATTAAAATTTGTAATGGATATCCCATTACATGACAATATCTTTTCTGCATATTTCTGGACAAATTGTGGAGGAACAGTCAGTGTGACTGTCATCCTAGCATCCTTGTCTGTCATATCAGCATGCATAATGGGTCTATTTTTGTTTGCCTTGTCCAAGTAGGTGGTATAGACAACCATTATGTCCTCGATGGACACCTATCCAATTTGGTGGTTGTTCAAGGCCTCTATTGATAGTACTTTGGATGTCATAACTCTAGACCTGAAGACATTTTTTGAACAGGAAAACTAAATTGAATGGTAGTGTGCTACAAGCACACGCATACTTTTGATGAACTATGGAGCCAGAGTTTTGCAATGACACCTCTTAGTCTGCGAAACATGCAGCAAGCTCGACGTCTAGCTCGTACTTCTTGATACTTCTTGCGAGTTGCAAACCATGTACTGCAAATGGCATCAACATATTCACCATGCCATAGATGAATATATAGCCCAGGAAATTTGACTAGTAAACATAGTAAGAACAGAGCGCATGCATCTTTACCTTTGGCCTTGTCGATCCGTCGATGTCTGGGATGACTGATTGCTCATGGTCATCTCACTAGTCTAACTTTTTCTGATGCAAGAATTTGCATATGGACATCATGACTAAGCAAATATATGCATTCTATATTATATGCCCACACTCAGTTTGTATCTTTAATTTGTCGGCACACTTGGTATACCTTTTAGAAGATTGTACCACAAAACCCTCTGCTATTGCACAGAAGAATTCATCTCCATGTCCAAGCAACCTGTTTTTTCCAAGGCAACAACGCGGAAGATGAAATCGACAGGAAGGCAAGTTAGTTTGAAAATAGACATGTAAAACAAAAAGAAACAAGTCTATTTACCCACCAAAGAGTCCTTCGTCCTGTCCAACCATTCAGTTTGTTTAAATGTATCAATGCAGTGCAAACACAACGGACATGCACTAGCTTAATATGCAGGAATAAACGTATGCAACCAAGAAAACTTACCATGTAGGAAGGCACACAACTAGCTTAAGACATATCCAGACCATAAATGAAATACAAAACATCACAATATGAAACAACAGTACGAGCATGCACCTTTCTATATCCTCTTCAGCCGATGCAGTCGAGACTCTCTCCCTTTCTCCAGCTACTCTGTTTGTTTCAATTTGGGAACCCACAAAATTTAATGAACATCAATGGAAGATGGTATTCAGCAGAGAACAAGCAATATGTACATAGAGAAAAACTGACTCAACGAACAATATACAAAGGCAGAAACATGAACCTTTGCGCTTCTCTATCCATGGTTGTAAACGTGTACAATTTTTTTCCCTGGCCAAAATATATTACAAGGCACAAAATATCACGCAACTGCATGGCCACAACTAAACGATTTCTGCTTTTCCCTGGAAATTTATCCACATATGCCCTCTAGCCATGTTCTTTATCCTCTACACAGACTGTTGTGCACACGATACAAGTTCTCAGTTTTCCGTGGCTAATTACCCACAAATGCTTCCAGACATGAAAATATAATCTTGCAGAATCTTTGTTGCACATATCATATGTCAAGAACAACACAAATTGCATCCTGTGCACACCAATCTATGTAGAGGAGAAAGGACATGTCATGTCATATCCACACATATGACCATACATGGTTTGTAAATGTACCCTGCATACATATGATTTATTCCAACAAAAAAACAACAGGTATTGTAGCTTCACATTTAATCCTCGAAGAATTTTGCATGCAACTATTTTCTTTCATGGTAGGACTGCAACACCAAGAAAATCTCACAGAATAACAGATCTCCACTTTGGCATACATGGAAAATAAAACAAATTCATATCCATCGATGGGTGCAGGGGATGAACACCGTAAAGCACCCCAAAGAAAACAATAACAATCTAAAAAAAGAAGCTCTAACCACTGCCATTGCACCCAACCCTGCAAGGCCGAATCAAAGAAAAGAAACCAGTAAGGACCAAACCAACGAGAAATCATGAAGAGGCTGAACTGCACCCCCAATGTCCCAAAGCACAAACCCCAGCCAAACAAACAGAACCAACAACACAGGAACCAACGAACCAGCAAGAACCACTGAGGCAGTGAACAACATATGTATCTCCAACGATTACGAAACTGCAACCCAAACAGAAAAGGAACCGGAAATACACAAGGAACATGCGACTAGAAATAAGCAAACATTCTTACTTGGAAACTACAAACTAAACAAAAAACAAGGAATACAAAATGAAACCACTGCATCGAAACTTACTCCAAAATGATGAAATGTAGAAGCACAACTTGAATCACCAGCGAAATAACAACAAGCAACAACCGAGAAACCAGTGAACAAGAACCACTCACCGAACCAGTAAACAATGTATGTAGCCTCAACGATTACGAGGATGAATTATACAATGGCAGCAACTGACAAACCAATGAATAATAAGAAACCACTAAACCAGTAAACAACGTATGTAGCTTCAATGGTAGAACAAGGACGAAACATACAATGGCTATTGAACTGGCGGTAGACAATCAAGTGCAAATTCACTGTAACTGTATAGAAAATTTCGAGGAAAAATGTACTCCAAGAACCGTGTTTACATAAACATTTAAGACTCTCGGGCTGTCTAAGCACCTCACGGAATGCAAACATTTAAGCTGTCAAGGGTGTTGCAGAACGTCGCATCATGTGAACATTTACGCGGCCAGTCCTATTGACGCATCTCAGAATAAGTGTCAATACATTTCAAGAAATATACATCTGCCAAAGACACTATAAACTTTGGAATTCTCAATCACTACAAAGCTTGGATATCAAAACTTTTCAATATGCTTATTACATATCAAAACTTGTGGATATATTCGGGTAGCAGAAAATGATAATACAAACATTCAAACCAATGCTAGCATTAATCAACCTTGAAGCAAGATACAGGAAAAATATATGATTAAAACATACTGACTACGAGAAAAACTTTGGATATGTTGCCATATAGTACATTGGGAATAGCGAAGCCGGCAATAAGACCTCCAATCTCTTATCCAATCAGATCAATACATATATGTTACTTTTTATTATATAAAAATATATGCTTTTATTTCTATAGCTCCAACAATAGGTATTGTCCAAATATTTCCGATCAAAGGACAAAGTAATATGCACTCAACGATTTATCGATTGCTATAGTCCCTCTACGCCTACGGAAGGGACTAATAAAAATATATATATTGTAACAAGGAAGATTTGGTAGCATTTTTATTTATGAATATTGTACTAAAGAAGATTTGGTAGCATAGTGGGAGGTACGAAAGTAGTTCCTCTTCAGATAAAAATAAAAATAATGAAAATGCTTGCCTCTGGATTGAAACTCTAACAAAAGATTTGTACTCTAAAAGTATGTCAGCGTCATTTAATGTCAGTAGGTAAGGTCACAGAGAATCCTAAGATTTCACTGTTACCTTTAATACGGCGCTGCAAGATGTCTTAAAACTGTCAATAAAGTATATATATTTTAGATTGATCACGATGTACATTTATTAATCCACGTAACCGCGATGTAAATTTATTAATCCACACAACCAATTGGGCAATAAGACTCATAATAAGACCCTAAGGTTTTTCACCAATAATATGAGAAATAAATATGTTTTTTTTAATTTATTTTAATTAAAATATATATATATATATATATTTAAAATAAACATTGTAAATGAAACAAAATTTTAAGTTAAACGTAAAATTAATAGGTAGTCAACCAAATATGTTTTTTTAATTTATTTTAATTAAAAAATATATATATTTAAAATAAACATTGTAAATGAAACAAAATTTTAAGTTAAACTTAAAATTAATAGGTAGTCAACCGCGGAACAATTTCTATAGTCCCTCCTGCAGGGACTAATAATGTCGTATCCAATTTACAGAAGAAAGTATCTAATTGAAAAAAAGATATATGATAAATAAATAACTTCAGACCAACTCTTCATTATCCACAAAACTGGGCGTGGATGGTTCATAACCAACCCAATGATTTTTTCTTTTAACATATTTAATTTATCAAATTCCATGAATAGCATTAATGGTGTACGTAAAACCACATTGCAGTCAAAATAAAGTTACAAGTTACACGAGAAAATAATGTGGCTACATTTGTATATTTGGGTTTGGTATTTGTATAATTGGGGTTGGTGTAAATTGTTAGATTTAGCCAAATTTTCATTGTTTTATAGGATTTGTTATATTTCATCATTTTTTATAATTTTGTTTAATAACTTGCATTAGTTCGAATCTTAATCACGTAAAGGGGATGACAAAATTTATGACACACAAGCGATTCTTTGTGTATTATATTATTTATTAGATTGTTATGGAAATCTTTATAAAATATTTATTAAAAAAATATCTACACATAATAACAGATTCCATGACGTTGAGAGGAAGTAAGGATATGAAAAACAAGAATAATTAGGTGACACCGATTATATATATATATATATATATATATATATAATTAATCAAGAAAGAACTCTCAATCTGTCAATCCTTACTATGTCTAGAAGTTGCATGATAATACATAATATAATAGTTCTTGTCTTGACAAAATAACTTTTCATCTAGAGTAAATGGTCATTGATGTTTCTGACTTTAAAATAGTAGATAGCTATTTGTATTAACTACATTTCCTTTTATAGATTCCTCAAAAAAACCATCCCATAGGATAATCCAGTGCTTTCTCGGAAAGTGTATCTGCTTCAGTGTTGAATTTCCTGTGTACATGCATAAATTTGATTCCATCAAACTTGTCATTTAGACTCATGATTTGTTCTTTCCAGGTGTTTAAATATAACATGTTTAGATTTGATTTGTCATTAATCCAGTCAATGGACACCTTGGAATCTCTAGCTACCATCATCTTGCTTATGGATAATCTAGAAGCAAAGTGTAAGAGACCCCATAGCCCCAAAATTTTTGCTTTCATATTGTTTCCTTTACCACCTACAAAGTATGCTCTGTAGAAGTGATTTGAATTAATTTTAAGAAAGATACCTATGCCACAAAGATCATCAACAATTGCAGCATCAAAGAATCCTATTGGATTATCATCAAAGAAGACTGGATTAAGTATGTAATCAATTTTGTCAACTTCACATGCCCCATTGAGTTCTTTGATTAAGAGAAGGATTTTTGTGACTATTCTAGAATCCTTCCTGTGCCAATTCTCAAATAATAATTTATTCATGTACTTCCAAATGCCCCAAATTACAAGAAAGGGGATATGTCCCATCTTTGGGTGTTGAGTGAACCATTGAAACATATTATCTTCTAAATATGAACAACTCCAAGCTTCTGGCATTTTGAGATAACATAAGATTTCTTTCTAGATGGATTAAGTAGTTTCACAGTGCAGAAAGATATGAGAATTTGTCTTTTCATCACTGAGACAGAGACTACATATTGAAGGACCAATGCCACCCCTTTTCCTATAATTTGCACCAGTAAGAATACAGTTCTTCAGGCATAGCCACATGAAGCAAATAATTTTACTTGGAATATTTACTTTCCAAATTGACTTAAACCACCATCTATTTTCATCCATGTGGTTAATGAAAGATATGGATTGATATGCTAAATTAGTAGTTACAGAACCCATAGCCATGTTCCAACACCAAACTATTTTATCCTTCGAATTGTTAAGAGATATTCCACTTCTTTTCAACACTAAAAGGAAGTTGCTCCATTCTGTAGCCAATTCCCCTGTCATACCAAGGTGGTTAGCCTCAAGCCATATTTTATTAGTACCATCATCAACTGGTAAGGCCGTTTGTGCTAATGTGAAGATATGCATATTGTTAAAGTGTTGTATTAAGGGGTTCGAGAGCCTGTATGATGCATTATATCCTATGAAAGGGTCCATCCCAAGAATGACTTGTTTACCCCACCCTATTAGCCAAGCCATCCATCGCTTTATAATATGCAAAGAAGCCATAAATTTTTCCAAGATAATAAATGCTACCAGAAACTTATAGTCGTCTTTGTGCAACCAAAAAGTCAAATCGATTCCTTTTAGATATTTTTTTTTAAGGATCACACTTCACAATCCTTTGCCAAATACACCTCTCCAACAATATTTGGTAGCCAAGGATTGAGCAAACCAAAAAATATTATGTATACCCCATCCACCAATTTCCTTTGGTCTAGCAATGTTTTGTCATTTAGTTAGATGAAAGCATGTATTTTTTCTAGCTCATCTCCAAATGAAATTAGCAATGAGTTGTTTAATCTTATGTAGTATAGTAGAAGGAATCTTGGATAAACTAAGCTAGGATCTTGGAATTTCTTACCGTGTGCTACACCATATCATAAAAAGAGACAGGGATGAGATATCGTGAAAACAGAGGGGGGTGATATTTTGAAGCTTAGGGTTAAATAGATTTACAGTGGAGAAATCTACGATCTTATCAATGCTAATTCAACCATGTCTGCTAGTCCATGAAGGGTATGATTATATTCTTAGATATTTTTATTTGTGCAGTAAAAGGATTTATTTATTGATTGATAAGGGTCGTGCCATAATGTTTATAATTTTAATTGGAAAAACCCCATATAAACTAGGGTTCAATTTGTACTTTGAGGTTGTGAAGCTAGACGTTACATATCTTGAATTCCAACCCACCCCATGATTCAATGTACACAATTTGTGTGAATTTGAGATGTGCAATCTCAAGCTTTGGAACCTCGTGGTGCATGTCAAACCCCATTTTAAATGGGTTGTGCTAATGTCCATATTCAATGCAACCAACACACTGTCTAAATTTCAAGGCATGGAGACAAAGTGTTGATGGATCCCCTCACACGCCATCACCATCGAGGTTCATGTCAAACCCATGTTTGGATGGGTTTGTGATAATGTCTATATTGAATACACCCAATGCACCATCTAGATTCAAGGCATTGACACACAAATTGTTGATGGATCCCCCCACCCCAACCAAGTGTGTATAGAACCTAGTTTCTCTTCATGCAACAATGTTGCTCTGTGATATAAGATCTTTTTTATTAGATTCTTGATTCAATGATGTCATATGTGACCATATCCTGTAGTTATCTGAGAAGGTAAGGTTCTATAATTTCATTAGAATAGTAGCTCTTAGTCTTACTTGAGCTCTAGTTTCAATTTTTTTGGTTGAAATTACGCCATTTGTATTATTTCACAAAATGGTGCATCCAATGCAACATTTACCCTAGTTTTCCTGATAAGCAATTGGATCAGGTAGGCCATGAAGATAATTATCATCCTTAGTCAATTTTGTTGGTGTATTCTTTATGATTTATGTTGCCAAGTTTATGATTCAATACAATTGTATGTTGCGAGTAGTTTTTGTAGTGTGAGGTTGCTATCTTTGAATATTACTATAATTAGAGAAAAAAAAAAAAACCCTTATGTTTAGGTGCTACCTACTATAAGTTTCTCAAAACATGTGCAGAGGAGCCTAATATCAAACTTAAATGCATAATTCTAAAATAGTGTTAATTCAATGGAATTATATGTTGCCGCCAATTGCTACAAAGTAAAGTGTTTGAATTCAGAGAAACTAGCATAGTGTGGTCTTCATATCCATTGAATCCCTAGATTTATTAGTGTAATTTCATTATTCTTATTGTTTTGTAATGTATCTTTTGAGATTGGGGGTGAGATTTCTTGTGGTTGCATCGCAGGTGAGATTGAAGGTGCGGGGTTGAAAGGTTAAAAATGCATTTTCAGCAAGTGGGAAGAAAGCATAGAACATTGTTTGGGAAATACAAATGGCAGAGAAAAAGCATACTACGAAGAGTACCAATTGCAACGAGAGGAGCTCTTGCAGCCATTTCATGGTAGCTCATTCTATTTTAATGTTTTTTCCTTATAACTATATGATTGTTTGGCTACTTAAATTTTATAAATACCTGTAAATATATTTTATATTGTACTATAAAAGTGATCCTAACCAGATTTTATACTTGCAAGTATACATGCTAGATTTGTTTTATGAGTTTAACTTGTGTATTGGGATCATCGCCTAGGTTGTGCTAAATTTTTGCATATTCGTATTTTCTATTTTACATTTTTGTAAGAAAGGTATATTAAGTTCTATTTTAATTGCATAATCAAGTTTTTTCATTCATGGTGTTTTTGGATATTCTAATTTTCTTTGTTAACCACAGAGGCCAATCTCCTTGCTAATGGAATTTAAATTGCATATTATAGTGGATGTGCCATCGGTTGGAGTGATTTTGTTGCTTGTGGACATGGCTAGCTCAGAAAATATTGAACATGTTGTTGATATTATGGTAGCTGCAGGAGGTATTTACCTCCACGTGTAAACCTGACGAGAATAGAATACTCTGGAACGCAAGAAAAAACCCTAATGAGTTGGCTAATAACCCTAGAAGACATGTTAGCTCAAGAGGATAATTTATATTATGTTATTAGCCTCCAAGGGAAGAAGTCAGCCAGAAGAATTAATATATAATGAATAGATAGATACCTAGAATCAGAAGTCGGCCCAGGCAGTTAGCCAGAATTAGTATAAATACAGGAGGCCAATTCTCATTCTGGCAGGTAGGTCTCAGAATTGCAGAGAAGCAACTTGTGCACACTGCAGTGCCCAATCTTATGTGCAGGTTTTAGGAGAGCTTCCATTGCAACTGCTACAACTAGAAGATCACGTTTGGCTTGAACTATCTCTTGGTTAGGGTTTGGACTATCTGATCAGCTCTTGTTGATGCGCTATCCTTGGGGAAATGTGCACTACCCTTGGTTTGGCTATCTAGACTAGGGTTTGCTTCCAGAATGATTCTCTGTCAAGGTTAAGGTGCTCAGAGGGTGGCTTCGGCCTATGGTTGGGTGACAATAATATTTTCAATGGTAAAACGATCACATCCATTATATTCTAATAGGTTATGGGCCCACACCTCCTTCATTCAGTCTAACCACTGGAAGGAAACATAACTGTAAGGATATTAAGCTTGTTGAAGAACTACCGCTAGGGTTTCTAGCAGGAGCAGTCACCATAGCACTGTCGCTAGGGTTACTAGAAGGTGCAGTTGTAGAAACCCTAATCCTCTTGTTGAGGCACCTTAAATGAATGGATTGACCTAATCTCCGGATAGATCAGTGCGCCCTAGCCTAGTGCATCTCCTGGTACTCTCGAAAATCCAAGACATGAAGTTTGAGCTTTTGGTCAAATCTAGGGTTGACCAAGTCAAAGTAGCCATGAATTACTCTATGAAGTCAGAGAACAAGTTAGATGGAGCTTCTAACTTTAGGGCATGGAAGATAAGGATTGATCTCGTCCTTGCCAAGAATAAAGTGCTAGATATCGTCAAACTAGAGTTTGAAGAAGGGAAAGAGAAGGAACTGCAGAACGTTGCAACTATGGAGATGTTCAAAGATGGTGACATCAATGCCATGAGTATCATAGTGGATTCTATAAAAGACCACTTGATACCCTACATCTCCCATCTTGACTCATCGAAGAAGATGTATGATGCCCTAACA
>JZKD02S0450229.1:134573-145406 GCA_000966675.3 Picea glauca
GATCAGCTCTTGTTGATGCACTATCCTTGGGGAAAGGTGTGCTACCCTTTGTTTGGCTATCTAGCCTAGGGTTTGCTTCCGGAATGATTCTCTGTCAAGGTTAAGGTGCTCGGAGATTGGCTTCGGCCTATGGTTGGGTGACAATAGTATTGTCAATGATAAAACAAGCACGTCCATTGTATTCTAACACATGCTAGGATAGGGGTAGAGGAAAAGATGCAGGTTCTCACACACACATAGTCTCTCTCTCTCTCATACATATGTTCATACATCTCATATGATAAGTATATGTCTAAAAAAGTAAAATGTAGTTCCATGTTTTTTATTAGATAGGTAAAATAAATCAAGGGAATGGGGAATTGAAAAGGGTTGTCCAGGCTATGGAAAATGGGGATGGTTACATTGGCTATAGAGACAGTAAACTCACATTGCTTTTCTAGGTTTTGTTGTATTTTAGACCTATGCATGTATTCATTTTCAATGGGAGGGTTTTTGTAAACTTATCTTCTTTTCCAAAATTCTTTTGAAGATGACAAATCTAGGATATTGATGATTCTATGTGCAAGCATTAACCCAAAATACATTAAAAAAAGAATTAGCACCTTAGAATATGGGGCCAAATCCAAATGAATTTATTAAATTACCTAAATCATATCTTAAATAAAAGATCAATTATACTGACCAAGTAGTTTTCGAGACTGAGATCATAGTCATGAATGTCTTAATCACAAAGTTTCAAGAAAATAACAGGTTAGAAAATGAGTGCGGAGATGAGGTTGCAAATGAGACGAATGGGAAAAAAAAACAACTACTCTGACAAATTTCAACAGGGTATACGCACATAATCAAATATATACATATAGTAACAACTGTGGAAGGTTGATTCCTAGTTATGGGAAAAATGGGTGGAATGGGATTGTTGTGGAGAAGAGTAAAGCAAGGGGCAAATGTAATGAATATATTTGTGACTATATTGGCAGGTTGGATGTCTTTAGCGAGAAAAATAGAGGGCCACACACAAGTTTTAGGAACCAACCAACATCACCAAGAGATGCAATTCTTATAAAGGCTCAAACATCAATTTTCGATAGAAAAAAGTGAAGCTTTTAATGTATCAATAGACATGGAACAAAATGAAAGTCCTAAAATTGTTACTAATTATAAATATGAAAAATTATTTATCATTAAATCCTACAGTAATGTTATTCATTAAAGAATCAAATATGGTTTTATTCCAAATGGGAAAAAAATGGGTGTTTCCTACTAAGAAGCTCAGGAAAAGCTTGTTGGATGCCTCATCTTTCTATTCTTCCCAATGGGTCTCTGTGAGCATCTATTCAATGGAGCATGGAGTATAGTTTTCTTATTGTTTAATATAGGGACAATAGAAAATTCATTCAATATGTTTTTTTTTTAATGCAGGTAACTGCAAGTGATCAATTCTATAGAATTACTAAGATGATGGGCCTTGTTGACTTCCAAAGGACTGTGGACTATTGATACAAATTCAAGTGGAATGGTAATTTTTTTATATGTTTCTAAGTGAAATTTGAGTAGGGATTGAGTATAATTATTGACTATATATTTAAGAACTATGTTTGTAAGACATTTATTTTAGATGATTTTTAGTTCTACAAAGATCATCAAAAGGCAATAAAAGAGAGAGAAAATAGACAACAAATAGTTTATTTCCATCAAATCAAGAATTTATATTTATTTCTAAATACACTGTTCTTGTGAAAAATAAGTCTTTAAAATCAAAACAGGGCAATGTTGGTGAGATGGAGATGATTATATAAAGTTAGGGATGGTATCAACTGATTTGACCTCTACTTCTCCCTCCTCAAGCAATGGCCTATCTAGAGAAGGATTATTAAAAACCAAAGTTTAGAGGGAGAGAAACTTATAGTAGTGGAGATGCACCCAAAGGTGCTAAACCAAACATTAATAAGTGAAGTGTTGATCAGGATGGTTCAACCACAACATAACTACTTTATGTTTCTTGGTTGCTCTTGAAACATTGCAAAAAAGTGAATGTATATATTGGCCCAATCCAATTGAAGGTTCTTTGGGAAGTTTGTTGAGTGTACATAATTTCATATGTCAAGTCAAGGTTTTAATGTACATAGCAAGGCATTTAAAGTTGTAAGTACACTGTCAAGAAAATCAATCTTTCAAATTATGGAAATAATTGCAACTTCCATCACAAAAATCTTTTTTGATTCATGGATTCTAGAGAAGTTACCTACTGGAATGTCAAAAATAGCATAAGGGCGGTGAATTAAATAGTATATACATAATGCCAATATAATATGTGAATTTTATTTCCTCTGTAAATCCATTTTGACCTAAAAATAAAGATTGTATCTTAAAGAGATTTTATAATCAAGAGAGAGATTGTGTTCTTCTTCATTGGAGGTGAAGATGGAGCTTCTGCATCTTTAGATTTTGATATCTCAAGATTCTCTTTTACCTCAAGCTTGATGGTGTCCGTGTTGATGCTGATATTGGTGTCATAACAACTTTTCTTCACACTTTTTGAAAGAACATCCTCTTCTATTTCCATTTCTATATTATGTCTAAAATGTGTATGTCACTAAGCTTCCAATATCACTAAGTCTACAATACACATTTCACATTGTAATGAACACAACCCATCCTCCTTACAAGCAACTTGGCCTCTATTCAAATGCATGGGTATATGAAATTATAAATCTCAAAAACTCTCGGGCATGCAATAGTCTCACAACACCCAAATAATTAACATTTGTAGCATAGTTGGCACTCTCGCCGCCACTAATATCTGCGCACTTACTTCTTATTAGTGGTGTAGAATGCCTATCTAACCAATGCACTTTTTCCATATTGCACAACACATTGTTTGATGCATATTTACACATAGCACATTGTTTGATGCATATTCACACATTTTATTGCTTGTTTAAGGGATCGTCCCCTTGATTTGGGATCTAGCATGTGGAGTTATTTCTAGCATGGATTGCCCCTCCCTCATTCCTGGATCTAGTCGTTGGCATCTTTTATGATTATTAAATCTTGGAGGTTGAGCTCGTTGCTAATATGAATATAGATACTATTAGCATGGGTGATTTTTGGTTGTTTGGTTTTTCAATTCAGTAAGGTGGTTAAGGGATTTGGACATCGGTTCCTACACTGTGGTAGTTGTAACTTGTGCCTAATTCCATTCCTTGTAGGTGCACCATTCAGTGGATTCTAGAGGTTCCTTGAAAAATTAGGGCATGTATTAAATTCACTGGAATGTGACATATCCATCAGCTCAACTATTTTTTGGGATGATTCATGGAATCAATATCAACCTCTGATTAATGAAGATTCCTGGAAAGATATTAGATGCAGTTTTCTTGAAGCAGGATGGTTGTAGGTTTGTCAATATTGGTCTCAGGGGGAGCAACAAAACCATAGGAATTCCAAAGTGAACTTGGGCTGAACCAGAGGCATGGCCAGTTGAAGGAAATGAGGAGGCTAAGACAACACTTTGGAAGGAATTACAACAACGAGTAATCCAACAAAAAGAGAGAGCAGATTTATTAAGATGGGGGATGGTAGGGAGTGGGTATTTCTCAATTAAGTTAGCCTTCCAAGAAGTTCCAACACTTCCAAGAGAAGATCCAGATGATTGCAAAACAAAAAGTATGGCAGTGTTTGGTATTTATGCTACAGATTGGATTCTATGAAGAAATGGTAGAAGGAACTATTGAACTGATGGAGAATCTACATAATCCTGCTGGATAGAAACCAAGAGATCATTGTAGAAAATTCCTACCCCTATCTGTAGAAACACATCACAACATAACTCATAATCACAACAGTGACCAAATACTGGAGTAGTATGCTATATCCAGATTCCATACTCTCATATATGACCAAACATGATTCTATAGTTTATCATTGCTAGGTCACATTTGATCTCAAAGGAAACCATCATCCATTCGTTATGCTATTATTCAGATATTGAAATCTACTTAAAGTCTTAAATACATCTTATAAATGTAGAGATTAAGATAACAATAACATAGCTAATGTCCTGAAGTTTGATTGAGTGTAACTAAAACTATACCTTTGAGTCTATATCATCATGACTGTTTTTTAGAGTACAACTAAAAGTGACACAACATGAACATCAAAAACTCTCATTTATGACAACAGACAGGTGTCATTTAGCCAGGAATTGTTTCATTTTAGTCCAAGAAATGTAACAAGATTGCAGTGTTTACCAATTTCTAGTTTGATCCCTTTGTATGCAAACATGCAAAAGGCTAGCATATTTAGTTACATGGATGCTAGTGTCCGTTGTCTGTTCTCTTGGTTCCTGCTCAACTACTCCATTACAAGGGTATTTTGTACATTCATATAGGTTTTACATGCCCATCACTTTCATATAAATGAAGATATTTGTTATTAGTAAAATTCCCATAGTATCATTTTATTTTTAGTATCTCATCACCAACTAATGGAAAGAAGTTTACTATATTTTATCCATATTAAAATTTGTCCTCAAAAGTCTGTCAGTAATGGAAAAGGGATATAAACCACCCATGATGTTCTCTCTATCTTCTTCTTAAACATGTCTTATATCTAATTTTTTATTGTATGTTACTGGAAATAGGCTCCAAATTCTACCATTGCAAAATTTTAACTAGAAAAGTGGAGGTCAACAAGAAAAACAAGTGGCCTCTATAATGTCTTCATGGTTTGCATATGTGAAAATGAGGTATGGTTGAAGGCCAATTGTTACAATTGTGTGCTTGGTTCTTACTTTGCTAACCATGTAACTCTTGTGACTTGCAGCAGTTTGTGCTACACTGAATCTGATGTACTTGCACCAAATGGTGCCAAGAGAGAAATCAATATTCCCTTCACAAAAATTTGCAGTCTGTTGTTCCAAATCTGTATTTTGTTATTTTTGTAACCCTAATTTTTTGTTTCTTTCTTATTCAAACTTCCATTAATGCACCCTAGGTCAGTCATTATTCAGGGATTTGAGAAATTGACCAGAAGGAATTGGCTGGTGTGTTTTTCTGGGTTTTTTTTATGGCTAACCTCACTGGTTCTACTTAGGGTGCTTCCAGATTTTTAAATATGTTCTCTCTATTGCAAACAAATTTTCTTTTGTACATCTGAGTTAAGTAGCACACTGGAGTTTCTGGAAACTCATCTGTTTAAGGGCTTACACTACTTTGTTTTTATGAAGAAACCACTTACAGGTAAGGTATATGAGTATGGTTGAAAGTTGGGTATAAATATGATTCCGACCTTAGAGTTTGTAAACTTATTGATGGAATCTGTAACTTTATATGTCTTGCCTGATTTGTACTTTTCCATTTTATATAATTAACAAATATTGTCAGGATTATTTCCACGCAAGCAGCTGGAAATTAATGATGATGGAATCTTTATATCTATGGGTATATGAAAATTGGTATCAGAGGTAGGTTGTATGGGCTCAAAATATGGATGACACTGATGTTAACATTATGTTCTGAAAAAACTAACATCTTACCTTGACCTTGTTTTCACAGAGAGAAAAAGACTCAATACAAAACATCATGGAAGATTCACCACACATCCAACAAACTGAGACTAATGAAAGGAGAGATGTGGAGACTTCTCCAGACATGGAAAATACTATGAGAAGTCTAAGCATGGAACTTCAGAGTTGCAAAGCAGATAATGAGAAGATTATCAGAGCTCAAGAGGAGTAGAGTGAACTGAATGTTTCTTTATTACAAATCTTGACTGAGATTCAGAAAAACATGTATCAAGGACAAATATCAAGTAACACTGGTAAAATTCATTACAAATATGCTAGAGTCATTGGGATTCGTGAAGGAAGATTATATAAATGCCTAGGTCAGAATGCTCAAGCACTCAACGCTTACCTTCCTGAGGAAATCCATATGATATCTATATTATTGCATAATACTTACTAGTATCCTCTATTGATTAGTTAAAGTGTTAAGCTAATCAAATTTCCTGTCGGAATGGATTATGTGATGATCCACTGTATGCCTCATTCCCATGGTTTCCAGGTATTTATAATTGGACGATTGCAACTAAATTAATTACTTGTCACATTGGTAACTTGCACTCATCATTGTTACAACAGTCTCATTATGATGTGTATTGGGCTCGAATTCGGGCTCTGCTACCACCTTGATTAATAACACCAGTGGAAAAATGTTTCAAAGATGACTCAAGTTATCCTTCTTCCTACCTCTTTAAGTAATCAGTATTGAATTCCAATACATTTGGGTACAAATTCATATCATACTCTAATTCTTTCTCAATCCTCAGTGGAGATTATTGAGACTTTGAAATGGTAAAATCTCCATTTCAATTTGGCGTAGCAAGAAAAATCTACTCAAAACATGTCACTTGGAGAATCTTTGAAGGCACATTTTCTAGAAATGTCATGTTTAGTCATCTTTTTGTCGAACCGATTGTGGTCGATCATAGATGAAACTTGAGAAACTGAAGGAGGTTTGTGTTACTTAGATGCCAAAGTACAATAAAATACTTCATATTTTACACAGGTATTACATCATGAGAGATACAATCACATCTTCACAGCCTATTTTTCTAATTTTGCAAAGCCTTGTTTTAGACATCTTTTTGCAGAGACTATTGTGAATGAATGGGAAAGTAGTTTTGAGAACTAGAGGAGGTTTTTGTTAAAAACATAGAAAAGAACAAAAACCTCTCTCATATTTGTAAAATGTCTTATGGTTAGAGATATATCGCTACATATTCAAGCCTTAGTTTTGCAGAAAACACAGAAAAATTGACAATTTCGGGCATGTATAGAAACACAGTGCCTTGGCGCTGTGCTTTTCCTCACAAGATCCAAATGACGAAAAATTTGCATTTTTGGAAATATATTGACCCGTACATCACTGTTATCAACTTTTTTTTTCCATTTCAGCCTACACAGTTGATGGAAAAAGCAAAAAACTTGTCAAAAAACACCTCTCTGCCACCTTTCTGGACTAGGTGTTATGTTCTTGGAGTGACCTTGGGAGAATCCATTTTTCTCAGCCTTGGAGAGGCCATTTTGTTTTATTAAAGACTCTATGGACAACCAGACATCCTAAGATTTCCAATGGTACCTTCATATCAGAATTTGGAGCACAGGAAGGCACTCAAAATTTCCATGAACGTTGGCACTGCGTTTTTCCCAGATGGCGCTGTGCTTTTGTCTAAATTCGCTACGTTTTCACCTGAAAGTCACTTTTCTCAATTGACTTAGTCCATATTCGACCTCCACTAATGTAATTTATCATTTTTTATGTCGTGGGGATGTAATGAGATGTAAACAGTTTGGTTAGAGTGAATGTGAGGTAGATACATGCTTGTAAATGTCTTTTATGGTCAAATCTATCAGTTTTTCTATAAGAGGAGAGTTGGTTAACCTCCCTATTCACTAGGTTATGGTTATATATATTTTGGGAACTGATCCACCACTCATGGATTCGACACCTGAGAGAGGGGAGGTTGTTTTGGTCTATTTCCTTTGTCATCCTTCATGAATCCCAATGACTCTAGCATCTTCTATCTTTGAATCTTTAGACCATACAAGAACTTTTCCATCGACAAAGGCTATTCTATCTCATTTGTCTTCCAAGCAAGAAATAGATACTAAATTCTTTTTCAAACCAATAACATATAAAACTCCTAGGTCAGAATGCTCAAGCGATTAACGCTTCCCTTCCTGAGAAAATCCATATGATGTCTAGATTATTGCATAAGACTTACTTGTATCATCTATTGATTAGTTAAAGTGTTAATCTAATCAACTTTCCTGTCAGAATGGATTATGTAATGATCCAGTGTATGCCTCCTTCCCATGGTTTCCAGGTATTTATAATTGGACGATTGCAACTAAATTAATTACTTGTCACATTGGTAACTTGCACTCATCATTGTTACAACAGTATCATTATGATGTGTATTGGGCTCGAATTCGGGCTCTGCTACCACCTTGATTAATATCAAACACTTTTTAAGATTTGGTTATGTTCAAATCAAGATCTAACACAATAGCTAGTTCTTCGGATTTCAATTTAAACTTTGTCCAAACATAACATCAGTGGCAAAATGTGTCAAAGATTACTCAAGTTATCCTTCTTCCTACCTCTTTAAGTAATCAATATTGAACTCCTCTACATTTGGGTACAAATTCATATCACACTCCAATTATTTCTCAATCCTCAGTGGAGCTTATTGAGACTTTGAAATGGTAAAATCTCCATTTTAATTTGGCATAGCAAGAAAAATCTACTCAAAACATGTCACTTGGAGAATCTTTGAAGGCACATTTTCTAGAAATGTCTTGTTTAGTCATCTTTTTTCCGAACAGATTGTGGTTGATCATACATGAAAATTGAGAAGAT
The DNA here is from genome assembly GCA_000966675.3 of Picea glauca. Taxonomy (NCBI): domain Eukaryota; kingdom Viridiplantae; phylum Streptophyta; class Pinopsida; order Pinales; family Pinaceae; genus Picea; species Picea glauca. Next base: position 143,003 of record JZKD02S0450229.1, read on the forward strand.
GGAGGAGTTTTATGTTCCTTATATTCCAAATTTCAATAACCTACTTCAGATTTTAGAAAGGTATTACAGCATGAGAGATACATTCACATATTCACAGCCTATTTTTCTGATTGTGCAAAGTCATGTTTTAGACATCTTTTTTCAGAGAATATTGTGAACAAATGGGAAATTAGTTTTGAAAACTAGAGGAGGGTTTTGTTTAAAACATAACAAAGAACACAAACCTCTATCATTTTTGTAAAATGTATTATGGTTAGAGAGATATCACTACATATTCGAGCCTTATTTTTGCAGAAAACACGGAAAAATTGACAATTTTGGGCATGTACAAAAACGCAGTGCCTTGGCGTTGCACTTTTCCTCACAAGATCCAAATGATGAAAAAATTGTATTTTTGGAAAGATATTGAACTGTGCATCACTGATATCAACTTTTTTTTCCATGTCAGCCTACACATTTGATGTAAAAAGCAAAAAACTAGCCAAAAAACACCTCTTTGCCACATTTATGGACTAGGCGCTGTGCTTTTGGAGTGACCTTGGGAGAATCCATTTTTATTAGCCTTGGACATGCCATTTTTCTTTCTTAAAGACTATGGACAACTAGACATCCTAATCGTTCCAATGGTACCTTCAGATCAGAATTTGGAGCACAGGAAGTCACTCAAAATTGCCCTGAACGTTGGTGCTGCGTTTTTCCCAGATGGTGTTGCGCTTTTGTCTGAATTCATTGCGTTTTCACTTGAAAGTCACTTTTCTCAGTTGACTTAGTCCAGATTCGACCTCCACTGATGTAATTTATCATTTTTGATGTTGTGATGATGTAATGAGATATAAATAGGTTGGTTAGAGTGAATGTGAGATAAATACATGCTTGTAAATGTCTTTTATGGTCAAATGTATCAGTTTTTCTATTAAGAGGAGAGTTGGTTAACCTCCCTATTCATAAGGTTATGGTTATAGATATTTTGGGAACTAATCTACCACTCATGGATTCGACCCCTGAGAGAGGGGAGAGGTTTTTTTGGTCTATTTCCTTTGTCTTCCTTCATGAATCCCAATGACTCTAGCATCTTCTATGTTTGAATCTTTAGACCATACAAGAACATTTCCATCGACAAAGGCTATTCTATCTCCTTTGTCTTCCAAGAAAGAAATAGATACTAAATTCTTTTTCAAACTAGGAACATATAAAACTCCTAGGTCAGAATGCTCAAGCGCTTAACGCTTCCCTTCCTGAGGAAATCCATATGATATCTAGATTATTGCATAAGACTTACTAGTATCCTCTATTGATTAGTTAAAGTGTTAATCTAATCAAATTTCCTGTCAGAATGGATTATGTGATGATCCACTGTATGCCTCATTCCCATGGTTTCCATGTATTTATAATTGGGCGATTGCAACTAAATTAATTACTTGTCACATTGGTAACTTACACTCATCATTGTTACAACAGTCTCTTTATGATGTGTATTGGGCTCAAATTCGAGCTCTCCTACCACTTTGATTAATATTAAACAATTTTTTTAGCTCCAGTTATGTTCAAATCAATATCTAACACAATAGCTAGTTCTTCAGATTTCAATTTAAACTTTGTCCAAACATAACACCAATGGAAAAATGTGTCAAATATGACTCAAGTTATCCTTCTTCCTACCTCTTTAAGTAATCAATATCGAACTCCTCTACATTTGGGTACAAATTCATATCACACTCCAATTATTTCTCAATCCTTAATGGAGCTTATTGAGACTTTGAAATGGTAAAATCTCCTTTTGAATTTGGCATAGCAAGAATAATCTACTCAAAACATGTCACTTGGAGAATCTTTGAAGGCACATTTTCTAGAAATGTCCTGTTTAGTCATCATTTTTATGAATAGATTGTGGTCGATCAGAGATGAAACTTGAGAAATTGGAGGAGGTTTGTGTTCCTTAGATTCCAAAGTAAAATAACCTACTTCAGAGTTTATACAGGTATTACATCATGAGATATACATTCACATCTTCACAACCTATTTTTCTGATTGTGCAAAGTCCTGTTTTAGACATCGTGTTGTAGAGAATATTGTGAAAAAATGGGAAAGTAGTTGATCCAGGTGGATATCGGTGGCCACTCACCTTTTCCAAATGGCTCAAAATGGATTTTTGGCAATTTTGGCAATTTACTATTTTTAGCAGGTTTTAACTTTCGGGGCCATTTTGAGGGCCTAAATGAAGGTTTTTCGATATATAGGTTCTCAGTGATATCCAAAGGCATAATTTACCCCTGAAAATGAATCTCCTCAACGATACCTTTCCAACGAGCTATCACACGCCTAAAACGAAGATCGTATGCAAAAGTTACGACCTTGGGAAGTTGATGCACCAACTTACCCAAACGGGGCCCACATGACTTTTGGC
>JZKD02S0450229.1:174868-195554 GCA_000966675.3 Picea glauca
TATTGAGCACCACAAAAACTTTCTCATTTTTATTGATTCTCACTAAGCCAATGAGAAAGTCTATTAAAACAAATCATTTTGATAAGTGGTCTCTATTAAATATGTCTAATTTTTATCTAAATTTATTTTCTTATTGTGATAAAAACACAATTTATCTTGTATTAAAGTACTATTTTGCACTTATGATTGTTTAGAGTTTTCTCTTACAAAATCCTATATTTTCAAGGTATGCTTCTTAAAACTTTTGATTGACTATTGACTCCATCAGTGAACAAGCATGCGAAAAGATAAAAAGCAATCAATGAACAAGTATCAAGTCATCTTTTGTTATGTGATTGTATTGACCTAGGTTTTATTTTATGATCATTTACATTTATGCCCCAACTTTAACAAGTCAAGTTGTCTCATTAACCCCCGTTTATCTTTTGTGCTACCCTAACTTTCATTTTTTAATTCCTCATCCCCACTTTTTCCTACTGGGTTAGGGTTATCAAATAGTGAAGTTATAGTGATGGTTTTAACGGTTCCCTAAGAAGGTTCCCTAAGACTCTTTGGTCATTTATTAGTATAAGCTATCCTCCTTCATATTTGTTACCTCTGTCTTAAAATTGTGCTAAGTTTATGTGAATTGTAACATATTCTATTTTAAAATTCTTTTGTCCTAGATAAAATGTTTGAGTTGGTCCATTATGAAACTATCATGAGCAATTGTCTTGTAACTTTACTTCTTAAAAAAATCACTCTATGGTTAAATAATTTTTTATTGATTTCAATGACCAAATTTATGCTATATTATTTTCATTACATGTATTATACTTGTAAAATCATATTAAGTTTATACATCATTCATGAAATGTACTATGTCATTTCCTGTTGTGAAGTTTATTTTATATTCTTTGGTTTCAAATTGATAACTTCTCTCTAACTGATATACTTAACTATTACTGGGCTTGTTCTACCACTCTTTCTAAGATATCCTAACTTATCATAAAAGTTGTTCCCTTGCCATAGTTATGATTAAACAAGTGTTTGCATATTTATATGATCTGAGAATTTGAATCAATTGAAAAAACAACACTAAAATAATAAAAGAATTAAAAAAAATTAATATTATCTTTAACTCCACCTTGCAAGCCAAATTTATATTTTAATTAATAAACCAAAATAAACATGAGTTTAAGTTTACATTTACATTTAACATTAACATTATCATCATATGATTTTTTTTCTTTTAAATTATTCACTATTAAATAAAACACTTGTATTCCATCTTATCAACATTGACAAAGAAATATCTACTTTGCACTATTCTTTTTGTTTTCAAAATTACATTTCTATATATATATTACATTTTTTTAATTATACAAAATACAATATAAAACATCTTTGAAATCAATAAAATTAAAACTATTAATATAAATTAAAAAAAATAAAAAAATATTTATTTAATTTTTTTTATATAAACTCTTATCATTAGGTAACTATAAATGCGACTTCGAGGACTGATCGTTGAGACAGTGAGAAGGCTAGGTAACCAATTCACTTAATACGTTATGACCAATTTTAACCAAATCAATCAACGAGATCACACCTTATGACCAGACGTTCTCAATTCCAGCGAGCTTTAAATACCTGTCATCGGTCAAACATCTTACCAAATATTGAATTCACATGTTCCCTACCTAAAACAATGCAAAGGGTGTGACTCTTCAATTGGGCGGAGGCCCGATCAATTAACTGCTTAAACATTGACCACCGACTGGCCAGTGGCGACCACATGGATTACCAATATTGACTACCCTCACCAGCTCCATTGGGTAGCGACCCTTTAATCGACCAGCAAACCCCTTCGATTGCACTTCCCAATTGCATCAGACCTCTGGATTAGGTGTAGAACCCTCCATCAACCTCGTGGACCTCGCTCGGGCTAATAGTTACTGAACTTTTTCATCAGATAACACAAAACAGATAGTAATTTTATTTCGAGGAAAGTTTGATTTTACTTAGGAAATAGAATCTGCAGTAAGCTAGCTAGCTAGCTAGTGGGCAAATGTCCAAAAGTATCCAACAACCCAAATTTAAAAGAGGTAAAGGGGTGGGGGCTGAAGTTGACAGAGTCAAATACGGCCGTGTCCATATACAGGGCTTGCAAATGTACATGGACATGGTCTATTCCACCCTGTCAACCTCCTTTCTAAGTTAGTGGGTTCATTGACAATGTTAATACAAAATTCCCAAATCCATTTAGAGATGAATATCAAAAACGACTCTTCAGATATCAAAGAAGCTTCAATTATTGTAAGAAAAACAACAGAAAAGAAAATCGTGATCAGCCAAGGCATGAGTTTGGAAGACCACACAAAGAAAATCACCTACTTCCAAGTATCAAAATTTATTTTATGGTCATTATTTTACTTGTATTAACTTTTAAGTTACAGTATATAAACGAGTATTCGAACAAGTTCAATAACGATGATGATTCGATGGATTCTAATCCCAAATCTGATACGAAACCTATGCTATGACAATATCAACCACTTGAAAATTGATTACACATTTATTGATTCGAATTGAACAAGCCAAATTTGAACTTCTGTAAGACGAAAAGGAAGATTCTGCGTCGGCCTTCGTCTTTAAAGATAAATTTTGAGCGACATGTTGCACCGATTTAAAAGCTATGATAGTTCAAAAGAAATAGCTTGGGCATAAAGCTACATTCTTGGCTCTGGGTGTGTATTCAACTTACAAACCAGGTCAAAATTTCTTCTCTGTATTACAATCCTTTATCATTGGCGGTCACAAGTCGGATGATCTCGTTCCAAAGTCATGAAACTCGGCTCCATTAATTCCAAATTCTTTTTGCTGTGGCGATAAAAAATCATACACACGAAACATTCAAATGTAATAGAATATTAATAATGTGTTGCAACAAAGGTTCTTGTTTTCTTTGAAATCTATCAAAAATCTGGAATATTTCTGAAGCATACACATTAAAAATTCAAATACAATAGAATACTAATAATGTCTTGCAACAAAGGTTCCTGGACACAAAAAATTTAGCATTCCCGAATTAGTTTTATTTGAAATTGATCAAAAAGTTATTTCTGGAATCTGTTCCATATTTCTGTTTCTGTTTCAAACATTCAAACTCAATAGAATATTAATAATGTCTTGCAACAAAGGTTCTTTTTTCTTTGAAATTTATCAAAGTTCCACATTTCTGAAGCATACACATTAAACATTCAAATACAATAGAATACTAATAATGTCTTGCAACAAAGGTTCCTGAACACAAAAAATTTAGCATTCTCGAGTTAGTTTTCTTTGAAATTGATCAAAAGTTAATAATGTTTGTTACATATTTCTGGAATCTGTTCCATTTTTCTCGAAATTTAAATGCATTTGTCATATAGACTGGGATTGGGGCTCCCAGGGACCATAAAAATAAATAAGTACAAGAATTAGGAATGTAGAAAGAAGAAGTGTGTGACAGCAGAGAGGAAGACCTGAAAAGAAGAAATTAGAAGTTATGAGTGTTTGGTTAAACAATTTTGTATTTAAAGAGGTATAATAACTGGATTGATAAAGAAAACAAGATGACATCAGTATAGACTTACTATGAAGCCGATGTGTTTTTGTTGTTGTCGTCGACGGTCATCAGAATCGTGTCAACTGGTTGTTGCCCTTCCTCAATGAGGTTGTCCATTCTCCGTTGGAACCATTCTTCAATGTAGCTTCTCATGGGGGCCACGTTGATTTCATCATGGATTTCTATGTCAAAAAGGTCATTTTTTAATTTCCTTAGATTCATTGAAATACTATGCAGACTATTCAATTTCTTCATTGTGTGCCGAATAGTCTAGTACCCGTCTCTCGAGCTCATTTACACGATATTCAAGGATGCCGTAAAACTTTTCAAAAGACAACCCCTTTAAAATATCAAGTTGTTCATCGAAGGCTTCTTTGGTTATTGACAAGGATTTGAGAATTAAGTTTGGATCTTGAACCTCGTTGGTACTTCCGGCTAAGTCTATTTGGATCAGGTTTCTGAATAATTCTTCCTTTTCTGATATGGCTTGTTTACATGATTCGACAATGAGCTCGAGGTTCTTAACTTTCTTTTTCCAGCATGATGTTAATTGTTTGGTCCGCTTTGGGGAGGGGAGATTCTCTTGTATTCTTTTCAGATCCGAGTTGTTGATGGCATGGTTGGCAAAATGGGTCAACACCTGTTCACAAAAACGTTGATTATTTTTTAAATTCGGCTGCAAATGTTTGTGCAAATCATTTTCCCTCTTTTGGAAGGAAGTTATATTTTGTGATGTTTCCCAGGCTTCAGTAACTAGCTGCATTCTTTTCTTGATGTTATTCTCTACAAGGGCTCTAGACGATGCAAGGAGGGTGGAGGATACTTTTATCTTGGCTGCAGTGGTAGTAGACACGTTTTTTGCTAAAGGACTGGAAAACTTTGGGGTAACAATGAAAGCCTCCTCAAATTCCTTGATGCGGTCTTTCAATCTGACATTCTCCGCTTCAATTCCTCCAATGGAATCATCAAGAGCATCACCGTTATGCGGTGAAATAGGGGGGTTTGGGATGACCACATTTTCCTAAAGTTAATCTCTGTGCGACATTTTCCTTTCCTATTTGTTACATCTTTCTTTTCAATGACCATATTTTTAGATTGGTTGTCAAAAACAACACTCTGAAATACGAAGGATTCATCTTCGTAAAAAATGTCGGTCTCAGCTATTTCCATTGCGGACAGACCAACTTTGTGCATGTACCTAGTTTCAATTTCAAGTTGCATCTGTTCACTTTCAATTTCAGGTTCGTCCGCTTACCCTATAATGTTTTTCCTCTTCTTTGTCAGTGGAACTTTGTGAGAACTATCAATTTTTGTGTGAGGAGGGTTCTTATCTCCTCCTCCATTTGAATATTTCTGGGTTTCTTTCTTACTAGGGTGGGTCGTTGAAGCGATGCTCCGTGATGTCGTGCTCTTGGGAGTGTTGGCGAGGGATTGGGCACTCTTCTCACCAGATACTTTTCCGTATTGTTTGTACAATTCAGTTGTGCTTTGCAATGTCTCTACGTCGCAATCGCTAGAAGCAGGATTATTGTCGGCATTGTCCTTATCTTCGGTTAGGCGTCTATGGATAAAAGAACTGCTAAATCCAACTGCTAGTAAATGTTATCGAAAAATCCCATTAGGGTCGAACCCTTTTAGCCTTTCAGCATATGTTAGGTTCAAGTTCTTGAAATGGCCCGCGAATTTGTCAATCTTGTTGACGTTTCTACACACAAAATCCCCGACTTTCCAGGGCAGAGGAATGAACTATTTTTTTTCTTGTCATGGAAAAAATGCAACCATTGGTTGTATTGCCTTGCTATTTCTTCAACAAACATCTTGTTCCTGATGTGGCATGGAAGGAAAGAAGGATTTTCCTTGGAGCCAAATATCATTAGTACACTGTGATTTTCCTTTTGTTCAAGTGTGCCCTTCCTATTCAAAAACTTGGTTGCCTGGCCAGACATCCGGGGAACATCCTTCCCTAACAATAAATCTTTGAAAACTAAGAAAAAGTCATTAAAGACTTCATAAAAAAAATGGGAGGCCTTGTGCCTCCACAGGGCCTGGTACCATAATGTTACTAGGTCGAATCCACAATTTATTTTCTTGGAAAGAGACAGTTTTGAAAACAGACAACAATGCACTATTGCAAAAATCAAGTAGGATGACATATAAAATTTATTCGATTCTTTAAATCTTGCGAACTGGGAACAGATTTCAATGGAAATTAGCTTCCCCCAATCGAAAATGAATTGTTCCTTGACTATGAAGTACAAAATATAAATAATTATACGGTAAATGCTTGTCGTGGATGCATGTCCCGTTATTCTTGTAAACAACCAAGCAATTTCCTGGAATGGATTTCTAAAGGAACTTACCTGGAACTTTTTGATATCTTCAGGAACTGTTTTCGAGTCTTCAAGGAACTCGACTAAGATGTCCAACCCGTTATCATGTTTTTCTAGGAACTGCTTTTAGTATTGTCCTCTGAAGGTCAATGTTGGCTCCGAAAATTTTAACATCTTGCGGAAGACCTGAGGTAACAAAGAAACAGGAGAATGGTCACGTAGTGGAATAATTATTTGGCTTGAAATATATTTTTCAACACACCAAGAGACCACCTCCTTACAGTAAAAAACCCCAGGGACGCAGCCTGCATGAGCGATTCCAGAGGTCCAAATCACTTCGTTTTGGGCGGAACGGGATGAATAGTAAAAGTATGCCCTGGACCACTGGAAGTTCTAGTCCCGATGTCTGAAGATATTTATTGTATCTCCACAAAACTGTTGTCAACCTACTGCCATAAGTTTACAAGAACGTTTGTTTGTTCTAGATGATGATTGAAATGAAAAGTTGGAAGGGATAATATAACGCTGCACAAATCTTGGTCCAATGCGTGTGAATGGGAGATCTTCTCGAGGCTTTCGCTCATTAATGACAATTTCGACGGTTGTTGCATGATGTGTTGTTAACATTAAAAACTAGTAATTGCACACATAGAAGTGCGAACATGGCGGATATGGCAATGAGCGATTAAGCATTGTAGATTTCTTGACCAGGCCAACGCGATGACCTGTGTTTGAGATGAACAATCGGAAGGGACAATATAACTCTCCACAAATCTTGGTTTAAAGTGTATTAATGGGAGATCTCCTTGAGTGTTTTGCTCATTAATGACAATGTTGGCGGTTCCTGCATGGTGAGTTGTTAGCATGAAAGGTTTCTAATTGCATATTAAGAAAGAAGTGCGGAGGTCACGGGGATGGGAAAGAACAGTTAAGGAGTGTTTAATTATGGAAAGGGTTGGGCGGGATTCAAAATAGGGTTACAAGGTACAACTGTTTGAGTTGAGGGCGCGAGGGTCAAATTTTATGTCTCAGAACTTTTTGAGTGCAATACGCATAACACCGAAGAGGGTATGATAGGAAATCCTAGAGGGAAATTTGTATATCGTGGAAGTCCGGGTAATGTTTGCAGGACACAGAACAATGGAGGTGCAAACGTGAGCCCGCGATAAAATAAAGTGGCTTAAGTATGGAATAGAGAAACAACTGGGCGGATTTGTTTTCGCTAATATATTGAAACTTGTAATATATATTCCATTGTGTCGCAAGATCTTTTCTGCGTGTCTCTGGGAAGAAAAGAGAAAATAATAGAAGATAAATTAATATAAATTCGACGAGTCGAGATTTAATTAAATTTCATTGTCTCGTCTACACTTTTGCTTTTTAATGGCGATCAATACGGATGTTGCATAATGAACTATTGGCAGAAAACCTTGGCCAGACACAGTAAACAGTGCCTAAGAATTAGAGCTTTCGTGAACCCGCCAACCCGAGGAACCGTGAAAGAGATTCCATGAAATGGGCAAGTATGGAAAGTCGTCAGATGGGCCTCAGAATCAGGGCGACAATGGTTCCCCAGGAGACGTGACTTCCCGAAGGTCAAATTGTGTGTCTTGGGACTTGAATGAAAAATGTGTACCATGGAAGAGAGGATGGTAATTAATGACATGTTTAAGGTTCATGAACAACGAAGTTCTAGCATTAAATCTTACCAATTGAATTTCCAAAGAGAACTAGGAAGGTGGTAGGGGCACAAAACAACAAGTAAGGAATGGATAATTATCGAAAGTGGTTGGTGACGGTGCGAAATAGGGCTACAAGATACATCCAGCAGAGGTGAGGGCCCAAGGGTCAAATTGTATCTCTCAGGCATGATGATGCTTTCCTGTGGACAAATGGTATATCAAGGAACTCAGGGTACTGCTTGATAGTCATGGAACATTGGAAATACAATCCTGAGCCTGCTAGTCCGGGAACCCACAATCGAAAAAATGTCTAAGTATGAAACATGGATACACAATAAATGTACAATGTCATGGAAATACATCCAACTTGGGGCTAAGAATTGAAAGGAATGACGGACGGCTGGGCTTGTGACGGGGCATTCCAACGGACAAATTGTATATCATGGAACTCCAGGCATTGTTTGCAAGTTGCGGAAGAATCCAAACACAATTTTGAGGTCGTCAATCCAGGAACCCGCAATCGAAAAAGTGTCCAAGTATGGAATAGGGAAACGCTGCCCCGGACTTGTTTTTGCTAATATATTGAAATTTTACCTCGCAAGATCTTCTTTGGATGTTTCTTGACAAGTTTTGTAGGGATGGTTAGTCCTTGAGATTTCGACTTATTAATGATTATCCTTATGGTTGTTGCATGATGGCATTTTAGTATTAAACCTTTGGTGTTGCATATTTGGAAAGAAGTACGAGGATGGTTAGAACATGAAACAGTGACTAAGAATTGGAGATTTTGTGAACCAGTCAACACGAGGATCCAAAATAGGGTGACAAGGTCTCCCCAGAAGATGTGAGGCCCCGACGGTCAAATTGTATCGCTCGGAACATTTGAATGCATAATCTGTAACACGAAAGAAGGGGCGATGTCGGAATTTGGTAGTCAATTTATATATTGCAGAGGGCCGGATGCCAATTGTTTCGTATCAGTGTGTTCAATTGTCACTAGTAAGAGAATAACTAATGTATATTAGGAAGGAAAGGAATTTAGTGTGGATGGAAGGCAGCAACCGATACTTTAAAACATTTGTGAATTGTGGTAGAGTGAATATTGCGAGTTCGAGGAGTCCATGGTGGAATTGTAGATCACGAAAGTTTTGAGTGCAAGATGTATATCATGGAACAAGAAGCAACAAAGTTCAGAAGCGCCAACCCGACAACCGTGGCCATAAAATTGGCAGAGTATGGAAAAGAACAGCGGTCGATCATATTCATCATGTGAGGATATAGGTGGAGATGAAGATATGTCAGCCCGCCAATGCTGGAAACCACGACCATAGAAAGGCGACTAAGTATATAACCAGAAAGCGATAATATATGGGAAGAAGAAAATGGAAAAAGGGATAAGGAGTCCGCGGTGGAATTTTAGATCATGGAAATTTTGAGTGCAAGATGTATATCATGGAACAAGAAGCGACAGAGTTCAAAAGCGCCAACCTGACAACCGCAGGCATAAAATTGGCTAAGTATGGAAAGGAATAGTGGCCAGTCGGATTCGTCATGTGAGGATATAGATGGAGATGAAGATATGTCAGCTCGCCAACGTTGGAACCCGAGATCATAGAAAGGAGACTAAGTATATAACTAGAAATCGATAATACATGGTTAGAAGACAAGGGAAAAATCCATAAGCAACATCTATTCTTCTTTTATTAATTCCAATCCTTTTGAACACTTGTTGAGTTCTCACTAGTAAAATCATAAATTGCAGATCACGAAAGTTCTTTGGGTGCAAGATGTACATGACAGAATAGGGGACATAAGTGTTGGATACCGCAAACCCAAGACCCGGTGATAAGATAATTAGCTAAGTATTGAAAGGGACCACGGTCGATCGGGCTCATGGTGTGAATATATAGATAGAGAGTTTCCAATTTGTGAATCCATGAGGCCATGATCATATAGATGCGACTAAATATAGAACCGCAAAGGGATAATAGAGGGGGAGAAAAGAGGGAAAATTAAGAGTTTTTATACATTCCAACGGACAAATTGTATATTGCGGAACTCCGAGCACTGTTTGCAACTCGCGGAAGATTTGAAACACAATTTTGAGACCATCAATCCGGGAATCCACAATCGAAAAAGTGTCCAAGTATGGAACAGGGAAACGCTGGTTGGGACTTGTTTTTGCTAATATATTGAAATTTGGAATTGCTTTTCCATTACCTAGCAAGATATTCTTTGCATTTTTGTGGACAAGTTCTATAGGGATGGTTGGTTCTCGAGAATTTTGCTTATTAATGATGATGTTTACAGTTGTTACATGATGTTGTTTTAGTATTAAACCTTTGGTGTTGCATATCTGGAACGAAGTACGAGGATGGGTAGTACAAGAAACAATGACTAGGAGTTGGAGATTTCATGAACGCACCAATGTGAGGATCCAAAATAGGGTGACAAGGTCTCCCTAGAAGACGCAAGGCCACGACGACCAAATTGTATAGCTCGGAAAATTTGAATGCATAATGTGTAACACGGAAGAGGGGACGATGTCAGAGTCTGGTAGTCAATTTGTATATGCCAAAGGACCGAGTGCCAATTCTTTCGTACTAGTGTGTTCAGTTGTCACTAGTAAGAGCATAGTTAATGTATATTAGGAATGACGTGAAGTTAGTGGGGATGGAAGGCAATGACAGATACTTTGAGCAAAGTTAATGTATTCGAGGAGCCCACGGTGGAATTGTAGATCACAAAAGTTTTGAGTGCAAGATGTATATCACAAAACAATAAGCAGCCAAGTTCGTAAGCGCCAACCCGGCAACAGCAGCCATAAAATTGTCTAAGTATGGAAAGGAACAACAGTCGGTCGGATTCGTCATGTGAGAATATAGATGGAGATGAAGATATGTCAGCCTGCCAACCCTGGAACCAAATATCATAGAAAGGAGACTAAGTATATAACTAGAAAGCGATAATGGATGGGAGGAAGAAAAGGCGAGTTAGTATGCGCCAACCCGACAACTGCGGCCATAAAATTGACTAAGTATGGAAAGGAACAGTGGTCGATCAGATTCTTCATGTGAGGATATAGATGGAGATGAAGATATGTCAGCCCGCCAACCCACGAGCATAGAAAGTATATGACATAACAGGGGACATAAGTGTTGGATACCGCAAACCCGGGACGCGGTGATCAGATAATTGGCTAAGTATTGAAAGGGACCACGGTCGGTCGGGATGATGGTGTGAATATATAGATAAAGATTTGTCAATTTGTGAATCCATGAGGTCATGATCATATTGATGCGACGAAATATAGAACCACAAAGGGATAATAGAGGGGGAGAAAAGAGGAAAAATTAAGAGTTTTTATACATTCCAGTGGACAAATTGTATTTTGCAGAACTCCATGCACTGTTTGCAACTCACGGAAGATTTGAAACACAATTTTGAGGTTGTCAATATGGGAACCCGCAATCGAAAAAGTGTCCAAGTATGGAACAAGGAAACGTTGGATGAGACTTATTTTAGCTAATATATTGAAAATTGTAATAGTATTTTATGGGGAGCCAACTATAAAACATTGTAAAAACAGATCCAACTGCAGATGCAACACCCCAACATTGCAAATCTTAGGCAAACAAGAGAAAGCAACAAATAACAACCCATTTAAGAAGCACCAAAAGGCCCAACTGCAGCCGTAGGACCCGAACACTACAAAGTTGAATCAAACAACAATAAGCAGCATCCAGTGAACAAAGAAGCAAGCACCAACCAGTTGACTAGGAATGTCACAGTTCCAATCGCGGTTGTAGAACCCCAAACGTGTAAATTGCAACAATACCAACAGGAAAACAAGAACAACAAAAAGAAAATAAGAAATTAGTGGAGATGCAAAAAGAAAGCATGAACCCATGAACTAGCAATGTTGCTAAAGTATAATATTGCCAACTGCAAAACAATGTAACAATAGATCCAACTACATATGAAACACCCCAACATTGCAAAGCTTAGGAAAACAAGAGAAAGCAACAAATAACAACCCATTTAAGAAGCAAAACAACCGGGGAGGCAACTGAAAAAAAATGTAACAACAGATCCAACTACAGATGCAGCACCCCAACATTGCAAAGCTTAGGCAAACAAGAGCAAGCACCAAATAACAACCCAGTTAACAACCAAATTGACTGCAGAGAACATTGCATATATAAAAAAAAAAACCAGAAGAAAATGTATTATAGCAGGCTTTCTAAGTAAACATTTAACGCTGCGAAGCCTGTTATGTAAACATTTAAGTCTATCATAACTGCTCTATTAACATTTAAGAAAGAATGCAATGTGGCAGGTCTCTTACGTACCAAACAAACATTTATTATAATTTATTATAAAATAAAATTAGTAACAATAGTGGTGCAAACCCCCTTCCCTCCAAAGGGATGCTTGACCACCCAGTCTTGGATTGTTTGAATTCACTGAGTTAGAGTGACCCCTTGGGTCCCTGGGGGCACTTGAAATTACATTACCCACACTCATAGTCTCTTCCACAAGTGACCACGGATGTGACCGTGGGTCTACTTCCTTCGCGGCTTAGACTTCGGGGATATCCCGAATCCTTTCTTCACTCCTTCCTGAAGCATTCAACTTCGAGTCTCCGAACTCACGCCACATGTCTCCTTAGATTCTTCGACCCCACAATGGTTCAGAATTCGCAACCCCACGAAACTATAGGCCTTTCACTCGCAACCTCCAATCTTTCGATTTCTGAATTATTGGATCTCGTTGCCACGTTCTCTCCAGCGATCAAAGGTCAGGATTGAATTGCAACTTTGTATTTCGCGACTCAGTCTTCGTCAAGTTTTGAACTTTCCAAACCTATGAAGTACCGAAATACTTCTTGGTTCTCCTCCTTGCAACTTCACCTGATCTAATGGTCTAGGATCATTCGTCTCCCTCTTATAACGAATCTCAAACTCACTGGCTTTGACAAGAAATTCAAGGACTCCTTTCCTTGAAGATTTATGTCGCTCTCCCTCCTGATATTTCCTTCTTTGATTTTCCTTCTTCCTCTGAACAATATCTTCAACCCTTAGTTGAATTCCTGGCATGTGCACACCTTGCAATAAACTTCCATCGACACTCACTCCTCTGTGAATGACTTCCACTCCTTGCGACTGTTCTCCAACCACTTTTATCCCTCGTGACTGAATCACACTATCCTTCTTGAGCTTTCGAGTTTGAAAACTCTATCATGCACTCCTTGCAGACGTCGATGCACTCCTTGCATATGTATAAGTTTAACTATCTCTTCTGAGCTTTCGAGTTGAAATAGACTCGGTCACACACTCCTTGTGGACGTTATGCACACCTTTCACTCGCTCAATAAAAAAAAATACTTGAAACTTATCTACTCCTGACAATGACTCATACATTCAACAAAGCAAATGCATTCATTGATTCAAGAACAGAAATAACAGAGAATTGAGAAAAATAACAGAATCTCTACCATTCAGTCATATAGACACATATCCATACACATTTAGGACAAGGTTTTTCTATTATATTCATCCACTCAAACTTACATACATTCATACAAATTTCTCTGCATCTCCCAACTCTTAGCTTACAATGGTAATCTACACATACTAGATTCAGCCGCTACAACAACTATCAACAACAATTGACAACAACCCTTATTGGGAAATATTGCAAAGTTTTATAAAAAGAAGCACTCTTCGAGCATTACCTCCAACTACTCTATGCTACCTTAAATGGAATTAAATGCTATCGACTACTTAATGCCTATTACAATAAATATTGTGTCAGACAAATAAGAGCGCAAGCTCCAAATCTATACTGCGATCTAATCCATAAAACAAAATACATTCCCCCATCAATATTTCATGATGGCTCAACCTTCAAACATTTAAAGACATTTATAACTCAAAAATCTCTGTCAGATATCACATTAACACATTGATCGGTTTGAAATTCAAAATATTTCAAAATGTGTGTTAGTGCACCCATTTGTCTTCCACACTTGTTCTTTGTTGGCGATGCTCCTACATCATACTCCCTTGGCTAAAAAAAATCATGGAATCATGTCCATGAGCTCCTGCACCGATATTCCATGCTTATGGATCTCTGCTTCATTAACCCAGCTGGCATCTTCTATTGGTTGTCCTTTCCACTTCACCAAGTATTTAAAATACGTCTTCCTTCTGGTATTCTTACCAACTCTCCGATCTATGATCTTTTCCATATGTGGCTTCTCTGCTACAGGCATCTGTTTCTCACACTGGATCTTTCTTTGATCTTCAGCTCTTTAGGTTCCATATTCCCTGTAAGGATATAGTTCTACAATGTTGAATATGGGCGATATACCCACATCTTCTGTCAACTCTAACTCATAAGCATTCTCGCCAAACCTTCTCAAGATTTTACATGGCCCTATATTTTTCAACTTCATCTTGTTATATGTTCCCCTCGGGAATATTTCTTTCCTTATATGTGCTAGAACTTGATCTCTAACTTCAAATTCAAGCTTCCTCATGTGTTGATCAACTCTGGGCTTGTATTCACTACTACTTTTCTTCAACTTCTCCTTGATCTGATTGTGAAGTTCCTGCATCTCTAGAGTGAATTCTTCGACTCCTACGCTTCTAAACTCATTTTGCTTCAGATCTCTTGTCTTCGAAACTCCTCTCGGATTCATTCCATACACTATTTGAAATGGGCTTCTCCCAGTGCTACTGTTTACTAAGTCATTATATGCAAACTCGACTTGTGCTAGAATATGATCCCACTGATCATGGTGTTCAGTGACCAAACTCCTCAACAAATATCCTAGGATTCTATTCATTACTTCGGTTTGTCCATCTGTTTGTGGATGATATGCAAAACTAAAAGATATCTTTGTCCCCATATTTTTCCACAACGTTCTCCAGAAATGACCAACAAATTTGGTATCCCTGTCTGAAAATATACTCCTAGGCAATCCATGGAGTCTCACAACCTCTCTGAAAAACAAATTTGCAACATGCGTTGCATCACTGGTCTTCTGGCATGGGATAAAGTGTGCCATTTTTTAAAATCTATCCACCACCGCAAATATGGAATCACTCCCTCTTTGTTTCCTTAGCAATCCTAACACAAAATCCATGCTTATTGCATCCCAAGGCCTCTCTGGAATAGGCAATGGTTGATACAATCCAGTGTTTTGTTTCTTCCCTTTGGAATACTGACAAATATTGCAATTGTTCACAAATTTCTTCACCTCTTCTCTCATACCTAGCCAATAATATGAATTGGCTACTTGAGCAAATGTCTTGTCATGGCCGAAGTGTCCGGCTAGACCTCCGTTGTGTTTTTCCTTTAGCAAATTCTCCCTCATAGAGCATCTTGGTATACACAACTGACATCCCTTGAACAACAACCCATCCTGAATCAGATATTCAGTGCATGGGCTTCTGTCTCTGAGCACAGGATTTGCACATGCTTCATATGCTTCTCCAAAATATGCATCACTGTGGTACATTTCCTTAAGGCGATCAAACCCCAAGGTTTTGACTTGAAATTCTTGCAGAATTAAAATCCTCCTACTCAATGCATCAACAACCTTGTTAGCATTTCTAGAAATATGTTTAATAACAAAAGTGAAATTTTTCATAAACTCTATCCACTTAGCATGTTTCTAGTTTAAATTCTCCTGGATAGTTATGAATTGCAAAGCGTGATTGTCGCTATACAAAACAAACTCCTTCAGTACGAGATAATGCCTCCATTTATTCAATGCTTGGATTATGGCATAGAAATATTTGTCATATGTGGAGTAATTTTGTTTATCTTCATTCAACTTCTCACTGAAATATGCAACAAGTCTATTGTCTTGGCTTAAGACTGCTCCAATTGCAACTCCACTCACATCGTATCTTACCTGAAACGTCTTTCTGAAATCTGGTAGACCCAGAATCGGTTGTTCAATTATCTTCTCCTTCAATATGTGTAAGTTTCTCTCAACCTCTTCTGTTCATTTGAAAGACTTGTGTCTTTTCTTTACCGTGTCCATCATCTGAGCACTAATCCCGCTAAAATTCCTAATGAACTTCTGATAAAAACTTGCTAACCCATGGAAGCTTCTTACCTCAAAGATATTCCTTGGTGATGGCCATTCTTTGATCGCTTTCACTTTTTCGGGATCCATCTTCAACTCATTTGAAGAAATAACAAAAACCAAATATACTAGCTATGTCTTCATGAAAGAGGACTTTTTTAGATTAATTAACAGCTTCTCCTTCTGTAGCCTCCTCATCACCAATGCTAAATGTCTCAAGTGTTCCTCCTTACTCTTGCTAAACACCAGTATATCATCTAGATACACAATCACAAACTTACCAACGAAATCCTTTAATACTTCATTCATCAGTCTCATAAAATTACTCGGGGCATTCGTTAAGACAAATGGCATAACAAGCCATTCATATAACCCCTCATTTGTCTTGAATGTTGTTTTCCACTCATCACCTTCTCTCATCTTGATCTGATGATATCCACTTTTCAAATATAACTTCGAAAAATAGTTGGCTCCACTCAAGAAATCCATCAGGTCATCCATCCTTGTTAATGGAAACCTGTATCTGATGGTGATTTTGTTTATGGCCCTCGATTCCGTACACATTCTCTATCCTCCATCCTTCTTTGGACTTAATACAGTTGGTACTGCACATGGACTCAAGCTCTCTTTGACCAATCCTTTGTCTAATAGATCTTGAACCCGTTTGTTCACCTCCTCATTTTCTTGATGTGTCAATCTGTACGTTGCTTTGTTCGTCGGGATTTCTTCTAGTATCAAGTCAATGTGATGACTGATGCTTCTGATAGGTGGAAATGAGTTTGGAAACTCATCCACTACAATATCAACAAATTTCTCTAGTATCTCCTAAACTTCCACTCATCCACTATAACCCTTGATTTCCTCACTACAACAAACTACATCTCTTGTTCCTTCTTTACTTCATTCAGAAGTTCCTTCCCACTCATGAGAAGTATGCTTGCGCTGGCTTCCTCTTTCACCTTCTTTTCCTCAATTTGAAGCAACATGTGTGTCCTACCACATTTTTCTAAGGTGTATGTGTTTCTTCTCCCATCATGAATAAAATTCCTATCATATTGCCAGGGTCTTCCCAACAAAACATGAGAGACATCCATAGGAATTACATCACATAGGATTTGATCCCTATATCCTCCTATTTTGAAATTAACCAGGCATTGTTGAGTAACGATTACCAGATGACCTTTATGCAACCATGAGACTTTGTACGGTGTCGAATGTGCAGTCGTCTCCAGCTCTAGATTCTCCACCATATCGATGGATGCTAAGTTGTCAGTGCTTCCACTGTCAATTATCACCTTGCAAACTCTGTCCTTCGTTTTGCAAGATATCCTGAACAAATTGTTCTTTTGCACTGGCTTTTCAGTCTCTGGCTCTTGCTTCAAAATAACCTTCTTCATCATCAAGGATCTTCCATCCTTCGCACCTTCTGCCTCAGCATCTCGATTATGCGCTTCTTAGATGTGAGCTTCACCTCCTTTCTTTCTCTAGGGACAATCCCATGACATATGTCTTGTCTTTCCGCAGGCATAACACCTCACTTCTCGTCCTCTGCCTCTTCCTCTTCCTCTAGGAAAAGAACTTCTACCACCACTCTGTCTTCCTCAGGAACTCCCTCCTCTCTCAGAGTGACTATGTGGTTTCTCCGCCTCATCCTTGGGATTTTGTGCTTTATCCTAGGCAACTCCCTTGCCTCTGTTCAATCTTTGAATTATGTTCTGCTGACTCTTCTTTCTAGCCAACTTCTCTTCTGCCTTCAGCGCCATCTGGTACGCGTCTTCAACCGTTCCGACTGTCACCATACTGAGCTCATCTTGAATTTTGTATCAGGCCATTAATGTATCTGGAAAATTTCTCTTCGTCTCTTTCCCTCTGTCCATCTCTAGTGTTCATCTTATAGAACTCTTATGTGTACTCCTTCATAGTCAATCCTCTATGTCTCAGGTTTTGCATCCTCATGAACAGACTTATCTGGTAATCCTTGGGTATGCATTTCACCTTAATCTTGGCTACCATTCGATATCAACTCTTGAATTTTTGTTTTCCCTTTCTCCTTTTGTCGACCCGTAGTTCATCCCACCACAGTGTTGCATGTCCTTTTAGTCTAGTGACAACGTGTCTTACCTTTTTCTCTTCTTCAACATCCTCATAGTCAAAATACTTATCCATTTCTCATATCCAGTCAAGAAATTCCTCTGTGTCTAAATTCCCTTCATACATAGGGATGTCAATCTTTGCTTTGGCACCCAATTTGACAACCGCTCTCAACAAGCATTCTTTTGCAGCATCCTCAGCTACAACTTCTGCTTCGACTTCTACTTCTTCCATTTCTTCCTCGCTGACGTCTCCAGCATCTGGTGCTCTTATTTTTGTTGTTTCCATGGCATCCAAGATCGCACACAATTCTCTCATTTCTCTTTCCATAGCTCTATTGGCTACAGGTGGATCAACTTGTCTTCTAGGTGACATTGTGCTGACGTTTATGCTTCTCCCTACAGAAGTCAATTATGTATTCGGCTCTGATACCACTCTGGTGAAAACCCCCTTCTCTCAAAAGGGTTTCTTGACCTCTCGGTATTGGATCGTTTGAATTCACTGAGTCAGAGCGACCCCCTGGGTCCCTACGAACACCTGAAATTATGTTACCCACACACATAGGCTCTTTTGCAAGTGACCATGTTTGTGGCCATGGGTCTACTTCCTTTGTGGTTCGAACTTCGGGGATATCTCAAATCCTTTCTTCACTCCTTCCTGAATCATTCAACTTCGAGTCTCCAAAGTCACGCCACACGTCTCCTAAGATTCGTTGGCCCCACAATGGTTCGGACTTTCTGACCCTGTGAAACTCTAGTCCTTTCATTTGCAATCTCCAATCTCCCGATTTTCGAATTCTTGGATCCCGCTTCCATGTGATCTCCTGTGATCAACGGTTGAGATTGAATCGCAACTTCGGATTTCGGGACTCGATATTCATCAAGTTTTCAACTTGTTGATCCTTTGAAGTACCGAAATACTTCTTGGTTCTCCTCCTTGCAACTTCACCCGATCTAATGGTCTAGGATCGTTCGTCACCCTTTGAGAACGAATCTCTCACTCACTGGATTTGACAAGAAATTCAAGGACTCCTTTCCTTGAATATTTACGTTGCTCTCCCTCTTGATCTTTCCTTCTCTGATTTTCCTTGTTCCTCTAAACAATCTCATCGGCCCTTAGTCGAATTTCTGGCCTGTACACACCTTGCAACAAACTTCCATCTACACTCACTCCTCTGTGAATGACTTCACACTCCTTGCGACCATTCTCCAATCGCTTTTATCCCTCATGACTGAATCAAGCTACCTTCATGATCTTCCGAGTCTGAAAACTCTCTCACGCACTCCTTGCGGACGTCGATGCACTCCTTGCATATGTATAAGTTTCACTATCTCTTCCGATATTTTGTGTCGAAATAGACTCAGTCACACACTCCTTGCAGATGTTATGCACACATTGCACTTTCTCAATGAAAAGAAATACTTGAAACTTATCTACTCCTCACAATGACTCATACATTCAACAAAGCAAATGCATTCATGGATTCAAGAATAGAAATAACAGAGAATTGAGAAAAATAACAGAAGATCTACCATTCATTTAGATAAACACATATCCATACACATTCGAGACAAGGTTTTTCTATTATATTCATCCACTGAAACATACATACATTCATACAACTTTCTCTGCATCTCCCAGCTCTTAGATTACAATGGAAATCTACACATACTAGATTCAACCGCTACAATAGCTATCAACAACAATTGACAACAACCCTTACTGGGCAATATTACAAATCTTTATACAAAGAGGCGTTCTTCGAGCATTCCCTCCAACTACTCTACGCTACCTTAAATGGAAAATGCTAGCAACTACTTAACGCCTATTACAATAAATATTGCGTCAGACAGATAAGAGTGCAAGCTCCAAATCTGTACTGCGATTTGATCCATAAAACAAAATACATTCCCCCATCAATATTCTGTGATGGCTTAGCCTTCAAACATTTAAAGACATTTATAAATCAAAAATCTCTGTCAAATATCACATTAATACATTGATCGGTTTGAAATTCAAAATATTTCAAAATGTGCATTAGTGCGCCCAACTGTCTTCCATGCTTGTGCTTTGCTGGTGATGCTCTTGCATCAAATAGTTCGAATAGTAGAGAATGTATGCGAAGGAAAAACTTTGGATATGCTAGCATATCAAACATTGGGATAAATTTAACTAGCAGAAAATGCTAAGACAAACATTTGAATTAATGCTAGCATTAATCCACCTTCAAGCAATGCATAAGAAAAACATATGATTCAAAAAGACTATATACGATAAAAAAGTTTGGATATGCTAACATATCAAACATTGGGAATAGGGAAGCTGGCAATAAGACCTCCAATCTGTTATCCAATTAGATCATTACATATATGGTATTTTTTATTATATAAAAATCAATGTTTTTAGTTCCCTAGTTCCAACAATAGATATTATGCAAATATTTGTGGTTAGAGGAAAAACTAATATGAAATCAATAAATTATCGATCGCTATAATCCCTCTATGCCTACGATAGAGACTAATAATGATAATGAATTAGCATGAATTCAATAATAGTGAATAATCAATATATATTAATTAATGATTGAAATATGTATTATAATAATTTTTTTTTATAACAATATAAAAATAAATAAAAAATAATGAACATTTTATACTAATAATGAGTCAGTTATTATTATATCACTAATTTTAATTATGATGATTATTATTTTAATATTTTTAAAATAGTACACATAATGTAAATTTTGTTATTTCATATAATTATATTATGTTTATTTTGTTATTTCATATAATTATATTGTGTGTTTATTTTAATATTTTTAAAATAATATATATTGTAAATTTTATTATTTCATATAATTAGTGTTGATAAATTGATAAAAATATAT
>JZKD02S0450229.1:213816-224778 GCA_000966675.3 Picea glauca
CAGTGTGGTCGGTGTGTCCAACACATGTGTGAGCATGTGGTGTATTACTATTCAAGATGTCATGACAATAATGATGTTGTGTTCTCATGATGGCATACAAGATTTAAAATGTGGATTATTTTCTATGAGAGGGTGATATTTTGATTATACTAATGCATCAATTGCATGTTGTCAGTTGGTGATTGTCATGTGATCCACCAATGGGATTAGAGGGTCAGTTATATATGATGATATTGTTGGATCCCATACCTACGAGGGAGAATATTTACAAAGTAATACCATATGGGCTGGGGACAACTCAATCAATTAATCTATGCCAATGGATCTTTTTTTTCCTTGTATGACTCTTGGTGGATGTGGGACCATCTTGAGAATGTCAGAGTGCCTGATACTGGAGTTGTGATGCCGAAGTCCCAAATAATGGCTCAAGTTTTTCTTTCCAGCGGTGTTGTGGTATTGAAATTCAATGCCTGGGGTTGTACCTCGTAGTTGTGGAGGGAGTTTAGGTCCATCCTTTCAAGATGGCTAGTGTATGTGAGTACCAATACAGATGCCTTGTTCGAAAGATGAGGTATGGTGCCTAGATCCCTGATAGATCGAGATGTCTTGGTATGGTGTGATAGAGCCCGAATGGATAAGATAGGGTTTGGTGTCTAGAGCCCTGATAGACCGAGAGGATTTAAGCCTCGTTTTGAAAGTCAAGAAGAAAAGTTGGAGAGTACTTACGCTTCCCCAGTGTTGTGATGTGGACTTTTGATGCCTACTACGGTCACTTGGGTGGTTTTATACTAGTCCAATAGAGGGTATTGTGGAAGATACAAAAGCTAACAAAGGGTGTTGTGGAGAATATGGTGAGATAATTAAAAACCTATAAGTAACATAATCAAATTTAACTTTGAGATGAATTTCCTTGAAGGGTGGAAGTATGTAATGCTCTGTATTAATAGTAATAATAACAAAATAATAATAGTAATACTAGTAATATGGATTAATAATAATAAATAGAACAAGAATATAAAGTAAATAAATATAAATAAATGATAAAAAATTACTTTATTATTAATAAAAAGGAATAAATAAGAGAAGATAAGTCAAGTTAAGATAAGAAAATGAAAGTTTGTAAGATGAAAAGTGGAACCTATACATGAGGTTTCTTTTGCATGGATGGACTAAGGAATTATATTTAATAGAAGAGGAAAAGAGTAGAAGGTATTTCTAGGTTTTGGACTTGAGGAATGCTCGAGAAGTGAGAATTTAACATTGGCATAGATAGTTGATTGAGGGCTCGGGGGATCTCAGTTGCATATAATAAGGGGTTGGTTGGGTGGAGAATCATCCCCCACACTGTTGTTGTGGTCAATGGAATCAAGTTTGAATCACAATAGTTCAAAAAACATCGAGTTGCAAATAAGTCGTGGTCTTTATTTTTAGGAATACTCCTTGTCGTTCTTATATCTCGTGCATTATATGATCATATGAAATCAATCGTTATCAATTTTATTGTTATGCGTTATTGTTTTTATATCCATGGAATTGTCTTTATGATTTAGAGTATTAATGGCTATTTGGGCCATTACATAAATCAACAACTATAATAGTGAAAGTTGTGGTAATATGAGGTGTTGCAGTTATCCATGCACATAAATCTTTTATTTCACCATAGGTTGGGACTTTTCTTGAATCTATGGCATATATGCTCTCACTTGTTTCATAGTATTTTGTGCATTCCATTCCAAGTACGTCCATCCCTGACAGTGGCTTGATGTTGTTAGTGTATCCACTATCCACCAGAGAATTGTGTAACGTGAAATTGTGATTTTCTATGGATATGTCAAAAGGTGGGACTTTTCCCCTTGCTCTTATTTATGAAACATTCGGTTGTTTCCTGGAAGTCATCACAACTACTTCTATTCTTGAATTTGTATCATCTAATATCTTCAAAAAAAATTCTCTTTGTTGAGGTATCTTAACTACCTCCATGAATGGTAAAGTAATTTTGAGCTTCTATCTCATCAACCATATTATAATTCATTTTCAGTGGAGTCTTTGTTTGATTAACAACTAGTTGTTGTTTTAATTTTTCTGGAGCACTAGATTCTGTCTTTTCCTTTTCACATTATTCCCTGGTATTGAATTTATTTCCTTGCATTCTAGTCTGGATAACATTATCTTATGAAAACTATGTATCTTCTTTTTCATCAAAGATATAAAAAGATGATGATCCTTCATCCATTTGCACTGATTCCAAGACCTGATCTTCGTTAACATCAATTTATTGATCAAAATTTTCAAAATGTTCTTCTTCTACAATTTCTTCTAACACAACAACATTTGGATTTGGAACTATGGGTGCTCTTTGTCTATTTTCTTCAACTCCATCATTTGTTATTCTTTGATCTTGTAATGGAGATCTCATATTAGCATTTGGTGGAACAAGATTCTCACCTCTCCCGAGTCTATTAATCTCATTCTACATTTGTATGATCATTCTATACATCTAAGACATTTATATATTTTGTCTTGTTTCTTGGGTAGCTCCAGGATCATCTCTCACATTAGGGGGAACACGTTGAAGAATTTCTCCTCCATTTTCTTGATTTTCAGAACTTCTGGAGGTAGATGGTCCTTGGGGTGATATTGATAAATTGGTCATTTGTATTTGAAACTTTCCAAGGATAATCTCAAGATCAACGTTGGTTTCTAACATATATTATTCCATCTTTGTTTCCTTCTATATAACTGCATGTAGATCATTTATTTGTGAATATCTAATTCCATACTTCACATTTTAAGGCATGACATTCTTACAAAATCCAAATATGATAGGAGCATTTGGTCATTGTTCTTCTAGGATTTGATTCAAAGTCTTAAATAATCATAAATTGGAATCCCCTCTTCTTTCTCCTCTTTTAATATGGATTTGAGTAAACTAGGTAAGCAGAGTATGGTATGCAACAAGTGATGCATACATAGTCATAAACATACTTTCTAAATCATCAAATGAGCCAATTGATTGAGCTGGGAGAGAAAGATACCATTCATAGGCTTGACCTATCAAGGTTCATAGAAAAACTCTGACCATTACATCATTATGTTCAATCAAATGAATATCATAGCCACTTAAAAAATGATCCATATGTCTCCTTGGATCCATTATTCCATCACTCGAGAAAGCAAGCATAACTCCTTGAGGTAGGGTCAAAAATGTGTGTTGTTCTCCATGTAGATTAAGTGGGTTGGGTCTAACCCTTCTTCTTTGATTTGTTTGTCTGTTATTTCTTTCCCTTTATTCATTGGGAATTTCATTCCTTTGTTCTTCTCGGTCACCCATGATTATTATCTCAGTTTCTTCAGATCTTGAACTTTGGGCAAGTTATTGAGTGGCAAGTTTCTTACTACTTTTACTTCTTGTTAAAGGAATCTTATATTATTCCTTGTTTTATTGGATTCACAACTGTCTTATTTGTCTCAAGGGTATTTTTCTTTCTTCTTTTTGGGAAAGAACTTCCTAAGTTCTTTCGATTTTAACACGACTCCTTCCTGTTGTAATTGTTGGTTATACAACTGGTGCAAAATAATTCTTTGATCTCTTAATCCAATTTTTATTTGGGGTTGGGTGGGTCCAGGTAGGGTCATCAAATTTTTGATCTATGAAACCAACCTTTTGTTCTCCCCAATATGGTCTCTACAAAAGTTGATTGAAAAGAACGTTTTACGGTTTTTGATTGAACCTCACGAGGATAAATCCCCCTGTATTATTAAAGAGAATGTACTCCTCTATTTCAAATAAAATAAGAGAACAAATAAAATACCTTAGAAACGAATAGACTTATTCTTCAAATAAATATTCACATGAAAAGAATACCTAAGAAATGACCAAGTATCTTGTATAAAGTAAATATTTACAATATGTTACAAGATTATAAACCAAAAGAGTATGTAATAAAATAAGACGACATTTCCATCACAACATTCATCAAATTAGAACACAACATTTAGTGAAAGGGAAAAGAAAATATGGACCGCATATGGAAGAGAACTTTAAATGATCATTTCATTAAACACAGATAAGATTTTGATAGACATACACCTAAGACATTATGCTTAAATTCAAAGTCTTGAGATATCAATAATTAAGTCCCAAATTAGTTCTCTGGGAACCTTAATAAATAACATATGTCTTTAAATAAATAAAGAGTATTGTCTTGGATTACATTTACAAGTTTGTGTTTTTCCTTGAAAGAGGACTATGATGGGGCTCATATGGACCATGAAATGAAAAAGACCTGGAAGACAAAAGAAAAACAACCAAGGTCTAGCCTTAGGTTTCACAAATTACTGGGAATATAAAGGAAATATGACAAATGAATGTAGAAGAAAAGAGAGCAAGGAAGAGAATAGGGTTGCTACTTGACTCACTGTGATGGAAATATTTTGATATTTTTACTTGCTTGTTGATGCATCTTTTTAAATGGTTGTTGTGTTGGAGGTGGCATAACTGTTGTAACCAATTCATGTTGATCTATCTCATTTATATTGATTAGGGATTTTCTTAGCCACTCCTTTATGGATTCCCTCATTGGGGCCACCATGATCTCATGCTTGGTATTTATATTGAACAACTTATTCTCCATTTCACTTAGGTTGATACCCAATTGGTGCAATGTTTCATCGATGCCATCATTTTTTTTAATATATTGGACCAACCACCTTTCAACTTCATCTTTGGAGAATTCTATCGAGTCAATGAACTCATTCGCCCATGCAACTTTTAATACTTCAAGTTGTTCTAGTATTTTTTCTTTAGATAAAAGTATTGTGTCCATTAATAAATTTGGACAGTAGAGTTCATTTGTGAGATCAAGAAGTTTTAAGAAAAGACCAGCTCTTTTACTTTTCACAAAATCTAGTTTATTTAACATTTCTCTTAAACTTTTAATTATTTTCAACCAATAGGCATCGATTTGTTTCATCCAAATATTAGAGGGAAGGTTATGTTCTCTTCTGTGGGTGTCACTTAAACTTGAAACTTTAGATGAAAATGTTCCCACAACATCCTTGTAAAAACCTTCATCATTTTCCAGATATTTTTGGAGATATTCTTTGAAATTCATAATCCTTGTTGAAAAGCTAGTGGAGCTTTGTGCAAGCTCCCATATTTCTTGGATTATTTCTATTATTTTTTCAATTCCATTTCCAACATACTTTCTTACTGCTAACAACAAATTAGATGAATCTTTCAACTTACTGTTTCTTTTTGGTACATCCTCTAGGGTAAGTGTTAGTTGAATTGTGGTCAATGGATAAGAAAACAATGGTTTTTGAATCAAAGTTGTCTCTAATTCCTTTATTTTTTCCTTTAAAATTAATTTTTTTCTTTTCCTATATTACAGACATATTCCTTTAATGCTTCTCTGGTTTCCTCATGAAACTATAGAAACTTTGAAGGTGAAACCCCATGGAAATCAATTTTTGATTTCCATTTTTTAGACACTTTCTTGTTTTTTGTGTTTACCTTCTCTATTAACAACTTTTTGGAATTTCAATTGTAGGTCGTGTGGTGAAGTGTTATAGACTCTTCTTCAAATATTTCTAGTTCTTGAGTAACCATAGCTTCAACAATTTCTTGGGTTTCTAGTAGTAATTTCTCTGACCAACTAGGTTATTCAATATTTTCATTTACACCCATTGTCCCATGACTTTCTTGAATTTTAGGTATTTCTAGTCATGTTTTCTGGGTCTCTCTTTTTCTTTTTGCATAGGTATGTACAACATGGATTTTTTCAAGATTTTTCTTCATAAGGTCCTTGTCACCGCCATCATCTAAGTTTTTGGCAGGTGTTTTTCTCATTTCCAAACCACTAGTCCTTGCGTTTTTTTTGTCGAGGTACTTCTTTATGAAACAATATGAGAATTAGGGTTTTTGTTTGTTACTTCTCTGCCTTGTTTTCAATAACACTCATTAGTGCTAGATAATTCTTCTATATCATTCAGAGCTTCATTGACTAAGGCCTCTGGGAGATTTAATTTTTCTCCTCCTCCTTCTTTATATTGTTCAGAATTAGTGAGATAAGAGGAATATCCCACCAGGGACATATGTGTAGTAAATGAATGATTAGGGTTGAAACCCTCAATGCATTTAGATTCATTCAGACCAAGTTGGTCAAATTGACTTGCAATTTCATCCAAATGAGAGATATGCTTTACAATAACTTATTTGACTTTCTAGGGTAATGCGATGAACTACTTTTCTTTTGTCAATAAAGAAATGAGCCCAGTACTTGTATTGTCCTCATACTTCTATAACAAAGTGTCTGTCTGATAAGTAGAAAGAGAGAAAAATGGGTTTCTCTTGAAAAATGAACAACCTTATGATATTGAAATCCTTTGTGGTTTCAAAAATTCCTTTCTCTAAGAGAAAGGTGGCGGCCTCAGGTGGCGGCCTCAAGTGACAATCTTGATGTGTTAGGGTTGAAGGTTATTTTTTATATTCAAAGATAGAATTGTTATTGGATGAGTAGAAATAATATTGAGCCTTATGTATCCATAAGGATATATACCAGGAAAACATTGGCTCCACCTTGAAGTTGACACTTCTTTCCCTTAGCAAGTCTTCAAAATGGTAGTAAACTATGGTTTTGAGACCACCCAATTGAAATGAAATTTCATTGGAAATAAGTTTCCCACAGTCAATCATGGTGTATTCATGTAAAACAAAGTGGAGGATATAAATAATATTTTTCGACATAGAGGCCATGTATTCTAAACCAATTATATGGGAAAACAATAAGGCAAATTCCTTGTAGGGATACTTTGAGGAAATTACCTCAATATTAATGATGCTAGTATTAGTTCTTAGGTTGATCAAATATTTTTCAAGGAGCTCTTCTCCTCCTTTGTGTTCCTTGAGGAATTCATTGGATTCTTCACCCTTGAACTGTATGGTGAGATTTGGGAGTTGTATCATTCTTTTGAAAACTGAAGGAACCTAAGAGATAAAGTACTACCCTTGAGCCTGAATTATTCTCCTTTTTGAATCAAATTTATCCATGCACCAAAGAACTAGTTCTTTGAAATTTGTCACCTTTGGAACACAACCAACCAAAGCTATGCCTGAGGTTCAAAGGTTGTTTGTTTTTTTCTCGATGGGAGGGAGGGCCTTGTACCACTTGTAAGCCTATAATCAATAGAACTCGTAGTCTTCACATACAACAACATTTAGTGTATCTCCACAATACAACTCTTTTCTCCTACTTGCCATTATTTACACTAATTTCTATTCTTACTAATAGGCGCCACTACTGTCGATATAACATTTTCGGCATGGCATATTAGTCCAAGTTATTTAATTTCCCACATATTTGCTTGATTATTAACCACCATAATTGTTATTTCAAATTTGTTGGCTTGCACGGTGAGATTTAGAATTTATTACAAAAATTTACGAAATCTTCGCCACTTTAATAACAAAATTAGGTTCACAAAGCGACGAATGACGTGGTGGGGAGAAATAAATGCGACCAGGAAATGGTGATGTGATTTTGTGGAAGATGGAAAATGGTTAAGTATGTGAGTGCAAAAAGTGGAATGGAGAGTGCAATATGGTGAATACGGGATAGAAAGATGTGGGACACAAAACATGGGAAATGAAAAAGGTGAAAGGGCATGACTCTTGCATCCACAATGAGAAAGTAGACTAAGTATGGGAATAAGTCATTATGCGTGTCCTGAAAGTGAAAGGGTCATTCTGTAGAACATGAGACTACGAGTTGAGGGACAAAATTACGAGGGAAAAAAGTAAGCGGAAGGGATAGGTGTCACGCATCCGCATTCAAAGAAATGGCTAAGTATGAAAAAGGTAAAGGGTGTAGTTTGGAGGATGCGAAGACAAATGGGAAATTCTGAGTGCTACAGATTGTGGGACACATGACATAGAGGATTTGTGGGACATAAAAATGTTGGTCTCCTGCAACGAGAATTCCACATCGCTTGAAAAATGACTAAGTGTTGGGATTGCAAAAGAAGAAAAATGACCAATTATAAATACACATGATTACAAGTTTACAGATCCAGGAATTCGATAATATCTTGATCTTCAACCCACATTTGAAAGGGGAAAATGACTAAGTAAAGAAAATTTGGGAAGCAAAGAAAAACAAAGGAAAAATACTAAGGATGAGCATGTATGTACTAACGTTGTTCAATGAATGTGGATCAACAATATTCTTGGTGGTTTCTGGATGAAAAATCCATCATCAATTTATGTTTTTTTCAAGATTATCCAATGATATTTTGAGAAAAAAAGAACTTCATATGAGACCAAGCTAGGTGCTTCACATGTGATATGACTTTCATAATCAGGTAAGAATCAAACCACCTAAGTTAGGTACTTCCTTTAGGCTATTTTGGATATGATTTTGTGCATGTTTTTCCCATGTGTAAACCTTGCATGGATTGAGGTATCCTTAGTAAGGTTTTATTTAGAAAATCGAGACACAAATAGATGATTCCTCAAGTATAAAAACTTGACCAAGAAAAATAATAATTCATTGGTCTTTGGAGTCTTCCATCCCTCTACTCTTCTTCCCATTATTCTCTTATTATTCTACCTTCGTGTTAGAGTCTTTGAGCTACATTCAATCTCTCAAGTTAGTTGTATCTCCCATATTGATTTTATAGAGTTTGTCCGAGTGATGTGAGAAGACAAGAGTTCCAAGGCTTGGCCTTTTGATCTCCTTAGATCCTCTTGAAATCATGACACAAAAATAAAATTTTCATCTTTTCATACTTGATCCATAGTTTTTTCATACTTGATCCATAGTTGATTAATGAATAAAGAGTCAACCTCTTTTGAAAACTAACTATCCACTTAGTTGATTTATGAATAAAGTTTTTCTCACATATTATCCACTTACTATTTCTTTTTGGTACATCCTCTAGGGTAAGTGTTAGTTGAATTATGGTCAATGGATAAGAAAAGAATGGTTTTTGAATCAAAGTTGTCTCTAATTCCTTTGTTTTTTCCTTTAAAATTATTTTTTTCTTTTTCTATATTACAGACATATTCCTTTAATGCTTCTCTGGTTTCCTCATGAAACTATAGAAACTTTCAAGGTGCAACCCCATGGAAATCAATTTCTGATTTCCATTTTTTAGACACTTTCTTGTTTTTCGTGTTTACCTTCTCTATTAACAACTTTTTGGAATTTCAATTCTAGGTCATGTGGTGAAGTGTTATAGAATCTTCTTCAAATATTTCTAGTTCTTGAGTAACCATAGCTTCAACAATTTCTTGGGTTTCTAGCAGTAATTGTTCTGACCAACTAGGTTATTCAATAATTTCATTTACACCCATTGTCCCATGACTTTCTTGAATTTTAGGTATTTCTAGTCATGTTTTCTAGGTCTCTCTTTTTCTTTTAGCAGAGGTATATACAACATGGATTTTTTCAAGATTTTTCTTCATAAGGTCCTTGTCACCGCCATCATCTAAGTTTCTGGAAGGTGTTTTTCTCATTTCCAAACCACTAGTCCTTGGGTATTTTTTGTCAAGGTACTTATTTATGAAATAATATGAGAATTAGGGTTTTTGTATGTTACTTCTCTGCCTTGTTTTCAATAACACTCATTAGTGCTAGATAATTCTTCTACATCATTCAGAGCTTCATTGACTAAGGCCTCTGGGAGATTTAATTTTTCTCCTCCTTCTTTATATTGTTCAGAATTAGTGAGATAAGAGGAATATCCCACCAGGGACATATGTGTAGTAAATGAATGATTAGGGTTGAAACCCTCAATGCATTTAGATTCATTCAGACCAAGTTGGTCAAATTGACTTGCAATTTCATCCAAATGAGAGATATTCTTTACAATAACGTCTTTGACTTTATAGGGCAATGCGATGAACTACTTTTCTTTTGTCAATAAAGAAATGAGCCCAGTACTTGTATTGTCCTCATACTTCTATAACAAAGTGTCTGTCTGATAAATAGAAAGAGAGAAAAATGGGTTTCTCTTGAAAAATGAACAACCTTATGATACTAAAATCCTTTGTGGTTTCAAAAATTCCTTTCTCTGAGAGAAAGGTGGCGGCCTCAAGTGACAGTCTTGATGTGTTAGGGTTGAAGTTTATTTTTTATATTCAGAGATAGAATTGTTATTGGCTGAGTAGAAATAATATTGAGCCTTATGTCTCAATAAGGATATATACCAGGAAAATATTGGCTCCACCTTGAAGTTGACACTTCTTTCCCTTAGAAAGTCTTCAAAATGGCAGTAAACTATGGTGAACATCAAATAAGATGTCATGTATAATTTATGGGTCCTTTTGAAACCAACCAATTGAAATGAAATTTCATTGGAAATAAGTTTCCCACAGTCAATCATGTAAAACGAAGTGGAGGATATAAATAATATTTTTCGACATAGAGGCCATGTATTCTAAACCAATTATATGGGAAAACAATAAGGAAAAATACTTGTAGGGATACTTTGAGGAAATTACCTCAATATTAATGATGCTAGTATTAGTTCTTAGGTTGATCAAATATTTTTCGAGGAGATCTTCTCCTCCTTTGTGTTCCTTGAGGAATTCATTGGATTCTTCACCCTTGAACTGTATGGTGAGATTTGGGAGTTGTATCATTCTTTTGAAAACTGAAGGAACCTAAGAGATAAAGTACTACCCTTGAACCTGAATTATTCTCCTTTTTTAATCAAATTTATACATGCACCAAAGAACTAGTTCTTTGAAATTTGTCACCTATGGAACACAACCAACCAAAGCTATGCCCGAGGTTCAGAGGTTGTTTGTTTTTTTCTCGATGGGAGGGAGGGCCTTGTACCACTTGTAAGCCTGCAATCACTAGAACTCGTAGTCTTCACATCCAAGAGCATTTAGTGTATCTCCACAATACAACTCTTTTCTCCTACTCGCCATTATTTACACTAATTTATATTCTT
>JZKD02S0450229.1:295692-306193 GCA_000966675.3 Picea glauca
CTTTATTACTGATTCACCCCCCCTCTCAGTAATCCAACATGGTCATGAAGCCAAAAGTTTTTTTAGGAATAAGGACATGAATGACAATGTAAATTCATATAACACGCTCATAGATGGATAGTCCCCATAATTTCGTTTCCAATGATAGGTGGAACGTCATATAGTTCCTCGGGGTTGAAGAGTTATGAGGTCATGAAGTTGGAAGCCGAAAAGATGGGTTAAGAATCCCCTAATTTGTTGCAATATGGGTTAAGAAGCCCCTAATTGGTTGCAAGTCATTAATGAAATGGTAAAGTGGTTGTAACAAGAAATTTCAAGAAGCTCTAAATTTAAGGAAAGAGGTTACTTAGAAAAAGTATATATACACCTCAATAAGTCACTCATAAGTACATTCACACACACATTTTATTGAATATATTCTATGTGAGTAAGTGATTCTTATATGAGGTAACCAAGGATATATGAGGCGAATTTCAAAGGGAAGATGAAGTAAAGAAGGGATAAATTCCAAGGGAGGATGACGTCTTGTGATGATGTGTTCTAAGGTATGTTATTTAAAGGTCATATTACCATGATGTGTTCTAAGGTAAGTTATTTAAAGAAACCATTCCATGGTTTTATCCCATTTGGGTTTCCACGTAAATTCTGGTGTACTGTGCATGTGATTATTTGATGTGATGATACTTATTATGGTTATATTCTCATGATATATTGACTTCAATCATAAATGATATATTGTTGATAAAGTTGAAGTTTATAATTGTGATTGAAAGTGGTAAAAGTGTTCATATTGATTCACACCCCCCCCCCTTCTTAGTATTTGTTGGATGTGTGGGATGACCCGGGTTCTTCTTTAGGTTTCCAACAAAACCTTGCAAACCATCGGCCCTTATGGATACCAGAAGGAAACACTACRCATAGAGTGCACAATTAAGTCTCACATGAGATGGATTTATGGGTGATTACAGGACCCAGATGTCTGCAATCATGGAAGGGATTTTGTTGTGGGGATGTCAGACATGATTTCTACCTAAAAATATATCGAATCTATCATTCTAACACAATATTATAACTTGATCTAACATTCTATACTCAGTTACATTCATTAATATTAATTTTGAAGTAATTATCATGACTTATTCTAGTGCACACTACATTTTAGTTCTACCAAATTCATTCATTCAAGTACATAAACAAAGTAACTTCAAGAAATAAGACAACCATTCCACAAAGAGACACAATTTTTACTATGGTTCACTCCCTTGGGCTACATCCACAAATATCTAACATTATTCACTATTTTATTGATCTCCATCAAGTTGTTGTGTTGTGTGCATTACCTCAGAAGTGCATATGAAGTGAACATGTATATGTGGGGCTGAAAATATCGCACCAAGCTCCACATCTTGTGACCTTTCCCTCAATTACAATCCATAAATATGTCTCCAAAACTGACTCTGACTCCAAAACTAGCTCTAATATCTCACCACACAAACTCAAAACTTGGTCTCCTCAAATCTCACAATACATATGTATACTACAAAAGTGGGTTAAAACCCGTTACAACAATGACCAAAAACCTAACCCACTAACCTTAAGTGGATTAGGTTTGTCCACATTCTAACCTCTTGCGTGTGGCTGGTCCACAATCCAATCATTTTCCTTCATCGATCCATGCATGTCTTCCTTCTTTTTCCTTTCCTTATTTCTCATGTTGATTTTCCCTATTTTCCGACGCGTGCTCCTTTTCTTGTCCCTTTTATAACTTCATTCATAAATTCACTACGCTTTCCCAAAAATGGATTGTGCCAACAGGCCCCCAACACTCACCTTTGGCTCATCCTGAGCCACTCAAGTAGTGTGTGCCTCCTCCAATGAATTCTCCAACTCCTGGAACCTACTTGAAATTTGTTCAACTTGATACTTTACTTGTGCACTCTTCTCTACTACATCTTCCACAGTTTATGCAGTGATATTCTCTTGCAACAATTCTTCACTTTCCAATCCAACTTTTTCAATCTGACCCTTAGTTGCATCAATCTCAGTCAACATTTGTTCTGTGCCTTCCTGTAGTAGATCCAAATACGCCTACCTTGACTACTTTTCTTCATGTATACTCTTCAGTTATGCTTATAAATTCTTCAATGCATGTGCACTCTTCAGCCAGTCTGTTATTTCCATCGTCTTATACCTCTACTTGAGTTCTTGTACTATAGTATTTACTCCTTATTCTTTCTTGTCTTACTCCTGCAGTTTCACATCCTCCTGTAGGTACGTCCATAACTGTGTGCTTCTATTATATAGCTCTGTGAATTCCTAGATATTCTGCACAATGTTCTCCGATGACTTGTAGCCTCCTGCTCCCTTTGTGTTCTAAGCTCTGGTGGCGTGCTAGGTGATGATAGGAGGTTTTTCAATTTGTGATGTGGCTCCTATAAGCCTCCATATCTTGTGTTATCTTCTCAATCTTCTCCTTCGTTGGTATGTTTCCTCCTTTTGTGCTTTCAGAAATAGTTTTGAACACTTCTTCCATCTGCTTCTTGATTCTTCCAATGCACTCCTTTTTCTTGTTCCCTCTCAACCTGCACCTGTCTCAGTTTCATCTCCAGTGTTTTCTTTACTTTTTTGGCCAATTGTAGACTTGTTTCATCTACATGGGCCCTCCATTGAATCTCCCACGCAACACCAATTTAAATATTATACAATGCTTTCGTTGGAACCTTGGGCAGTTCCAAGTCCAAATGATCAATTTATTTCAATGCATTTTGCGCTATCTCCTCATCCACCTGCAA
Source organism: Picea glauca (assembly GCA_000966675.3). Taxonomy (NCBI): domain Eukaryota; kingdom Viridiplantae; phylum Streptophyta; class Pinopsida; order Pinales; family Pinaceae; genus Picea; species Picea glauca. Next base: position 298,485 of record JZKD02S0450229.1, read on the forward strand.
CATTTCTTGGGTGATGAAAATATATTCATTCCCCATAGCTATAATTTGGACTATCTCCTGCACTGGAATTGTTCTTTCCTGATATGTTGGTTGTTGTTGCACATGTTCCTTATTTTGCGTTGTAGTGAGTTGCAATTGCTCGAGTGCATCCTTAAACTATGCCAACTTATTGACTATCTCCTCTCATTGTTTCGCTGCATCATACCATGATTTTGTTGCATTGTCCTACACTTTATCTACGACTAATTCTACATCATCCTCTATGATTGTAAGTTATGGGATACCCTTATGCACCTTCATCTTTTTTTGTTGTCCTCTTGTCTATAATACTGTCCTTTTCATTGGAAAAAAAATTGTCTACACAGTTGTCACTGGTATGTCCATGTCTAAGAGATATCCTCCTCCCAGTTCCTTCTACATATGAACATTAGTATCCTTCTATTCTCCTCCATTTCTTACTTTATGTGGTCCTTCTCCTATGACAAAGGTTTGGGGATAGGGTTCTTCTTCCTTGGCTTTCTAATTGTTGTGCTCCCCCATGTTTCCTTCACGCACTATGTTTCTTTTCTTGTATTCGATGATGGATTGTTTGAATTCTATGAAAGGCCAACTTCTTCTTGTTTCTTACATTTTGGTACCTTCTTGGAAACTACTGGTACCTTCATTATTCAAGCCAATCTTTCATGGCCCACTACACTTCTTCTCTTGTCACATAGTACCTCAATTGTATCCATTCCTTATTGGGATCCCTTTTGGCCTGGATCCACATGTTATGTCTGGAATCCTGAAAGTCATCTACGCTTTGATGCTCTTCCACCACTGCTTGTGGTATCCTCCATGTATGGGCCAATTTTTCCTGCATATCATCATAATGCATAGAAAATACGTTGGAATTTTCCTTCCATGTATTAGCTAGATTTTCATGCATCTCATCATAATACATAGCAGATATGTTATAATTTTCCTTCCTTTGTTTTGCGTCTGAAGTGTGCCATAATGTTGTATACTTTGCTATGCGACACTTCCTTGGCCTTCGGTAAAATCTGTTGTATTTGGGTTCTTCCCAACACACCAAAGCTATCAATATAATCAACCATGCATAGTGGAACTCTATTCCAAGATCCTTTGCATCCTTGTAGTCATAAAAAATAAAATTCAGTAAATATGGGGTCAAGCTAAGTAGATTCCCCTTCGCACACTTCGCGATTTCTGCTATAACTCTGGCAAGTGCTTCCTCCTATAATTCTTGCAGGTTCTTTGTCACCAACATCGTTGTTGGTTCATTGATTCTATTAATGATTATTCCTCGGGACTTGGTGCCATATTTCTTCATCATCTCCTCTACCAAAGATTTCTCCTTTGTCTTATCATCCAAATATTGTTCTGGCTTTTCTCCATCTGTTGGGAAACCTGTGATTTCTACAATTAAAACTACATCTATTGATAATGGCCTATCCATCCATAGGATACCTCCATGTACTAGCACCAATAGTTGTTTCACACAAGAATTTACATCTTTTCCACTCCCAAAATGAGGAATTTCTAGCAGGTTCATGATCCCTTTGTTATATAATCTTGTAATCCACTGCTTGGGCTCCAAAATGGGAAACCCATGATGGACTCATTTCTTTTCTCTCCATATATAATTGTGGCACAAACTCAAAGAACTTGTCCCTGTCTATTACATCATGATCAAAATACTTCATTTTTCAAACACATCCTAATATGCCAAGAAGGATCATGACTCCTTCAAGTATGCATGACAATGTTAGTGTTACTTCTTTATGTTTGCATGGTGATATTTGTACTATATGGTTTCCCTTTGTCATCTATGTCACTATCGATGGACCTAATTCTTGGTGCGCACACTCATCTTCTTCTGTGCATGAATTGTTCTTGTTGGTAACATCCTCCACCTGCACCTATTCTTCTCACTCCTATGTTGTCTCTGCTACAGGTTGTTGCATTTCTTCGGCCTATACTCTGGGCTCATATGACTCTATACATTCATCGTCTTACTCATTCATATACTATGTTTCTCCTAGATCAAGTTGGTGTGTAGGGTTTTTCATTTCGGTTTGTGAATCGATGTCCATTCCCTATGTCCCCAGAATCTATTGTTCCTTCTCCTCCACAATCATTAGACTAACTGGCTCAATTATTGGGGAAGGAATGGAATCCACATATACCACTTATTTTTTTTGAATAGGGTTTTCTCCTTCAGTTGTTGTTTCATGTGTGGACTTCGCAGCACTCTGTGTCTGCCTTGCCATTCGACTATGAGCTCCAACCTTAGGTGGTTCCATTATGATAAATCTTGAAAGGTTTGATATGAATATTCATAGAATCACCTCTAAATCACCTGATCTCTCTAGGTTTTCATCCTCAGTTCTCATTCACACAAATTCACAATTAATATTGTAGTGCACAATTTTTCCTTTTATAGTATGTGTCATAAATGCTCCATTGGGCCCCATTTTTCCGATCACCAATTTTCCTCATTCTGGTCATTCTCTGTCTCGACACACTACTTTATTTGTCTTGTCCCAATTTTCTGGAACACGGTGTAATCATGTCTTCCATACTCACTTATTGTTTTTTGTGCATTGTATTTCCAACTTCTTGTCTACCACTTATCTATCTACTACATATTTTTTGTATTTTTCTTGTTTTTACAACTTTTTCTTTTTTTTCACTTTTAACTCCTACTATATACACTATGTAAAAGTTTAATATTTTGCGTTGCAACTACTGAGGGTTATTGGGTTGATTTTCCCTATACATTTTCAGTCGACTATCATTCACCAATCATTGAATCTCCTTACCTACTAGATCCTGCAGCTGTACAACACCTCCAGTTGTGCCATACTTTATCTCATATGGCCCTAGCCAATGCATCCTGAATTTTCCTGGGTGTTGTAAGTACTTTATTTCATAGAGAATAACTAGATCTCCTTCCTTAAAAAATTTCCTCTTATTGTGTCTATAATGCCAAGATTTGTCCTTTACTTTCTGTACTTCCTGATGGAAACCAACCATAATAATGGCCTCTTCTAGTTCCATGACTTGAGCCAATCTTTCTCGTACCATGCCTCTTTTTGTCATGTTTGTAATGGCTTCAATGCAGAAACTAGGTATCAAGTATTACAAAGGTACTACTGCTTCATGTCCATACATCAATCTGAAAGATGTCTACCCTATGATTTTCTTACATGTATCTCTATAGGCCCATAATATTGTTAGTATCTTCAAATCCCAATCATCCCTATTTAAATTGCAAATTTTTGTTAAGGCATTCTCCAAGATCTTATTAAATGCTTCCACTGTTCCATTAGTCTGAGGATGGTATGGAGTTCTCTTATGATGGTGTATCTCAAATTATTCAATCATTTCATGGATGGTACTATTGATCAAATGAGTCCCCTGATTACTCATCAGAATTCTAGGGCATCTGAATCTTGTAATTACTTGTTCAAACAGGAAGTGTGTTGTAGTTTTTTCTCTACAATATTTTACTGTTGTTGCTTCAGACCATATGGTTAAATATTATGTCACTATAATGATATACATTTCTCTTGATATTCTATCTGGTGGATTGATTGGTCCTACAAAGTCTATTGCCCATTTATCAAACACTTAAATATTTAACTGAGGTTTTAAGGGCATCTCATCCCTCCTGGATGGATTTCCAACCCTCTGACAAACATAACAATTATGGAAATACTCCTTTTCATCTTTCAAAACTATTGGCCACCATAATCCTGCACGCAATATCTTATGCACAGTATCATTTTCTGCATAGTGTCCTCCAGTTATTCCTTCATGTGCTTCTGCTAAGATGATAGGGCATTCATGTTCCATAACACATCTCCTTAGACTATTATTTGCACCTAGTTTATACAAGTTTCCTGCAATAGGTTGGTAATTTGCAACTCTAACCACCAAATTGTTCCTTTGCACAGTGTTGTATTCCTTTGGGGAAAATCCTATACTAAAAAATTCAATGATAACAACAAAGTATTCATCAACAATATACACTGAAAAGATTTGTGCATCAGAAAAATTGTCCTCCAAGTTACTTGGTTCCTCTCCATTATTTATCCTGAAAAGATGATCTACCCCCGCATTCAGTCTTCCAGGTTTCACAACTACTTCAAAATCAAACTCCTGAAATAAGAACAACCATCTACACATTATCCCCCCCAACATTGGCTTATTGACAAAGTATCTGAGAGCAGAGTGATTTGTCAACATTTTAAAATGTTGGCCTAACAAATGATGTCTGAACTTTTACAATGCATATACCATATATGAACCGTCTCTCTATGTTGTATTGTAATTTTGCTCTGAAGTTGAAAGCTTTCTGCTTGCAAATTCTATTGGGTGATGTATATCACCTTCTAATAGCTATGTCAATATTGCTCCAAGTGCTATTGAAGAGGCATCCACATGAACACGAAACACTTTTTACCAATCTGGAAACACCAAAATTGGCTCTATCACCATTTTCTCCTTCAAGGTGTCCAAACTCTATTGGCACTCCTCATTCCATTGAAACTTGATATCCTTCTTTAACAATTTCTCCATGGGCATAGTAATATGTGCATAGCCCCTTATGAAAATCCTATAGTAGCATGTATGACCAAGTGTATCTCTTAATTGGCTCAATGACTCAGGTGGTGGTAAATTAACAATGACAATAATCTTCGCAGGATCAACTAGTAAACCTTGTTTACACACCACGTGCCCGAGAAAAATCTAAAATGGTGCGTTGAATATGCATTTCTTAATATTTAAGGAAATTTTACACTATATACTCATGTCTATCATTAATCTTAAAACTTCAACATAATCTTTCAATAAGATAAATTGTCCAATAATCCAAATAAACTTCCAAAAATTTATGTATAAAATATTTAAATGCAACTACCACTACTCTTGAAAAACTAGTAGGAGAATTATTCAACCTAAAAGGCATCAATGTGTACTGATATGACCCCCATTCTGTGGAAAATTTAGTCTTATGACGATTTTCTAGTGCTATTTTGATCTGGTGATACCCTACAAATCCATAAGTAAATGAGTATGCTTCTTGTCATCCTATATTCTCCAACACTTCATTTGTAAATGGAGTAGTGAAGGGATCATGTAAACATGCATAATTTATCTTCCTCAAGTCTACAAAGATCCTTATTCCCCCTTGCTTCTTCTCCTGAACTACCATAGGGACAATCCATTCAGATTCTTCAATAGGTTCTATTATACCAGCCTCTAACATTTTATCAATCTCTTCCTTAACTTTTTGTTTGTACACTAGGTTCATTCTATAGGGTATATGTTTGATTGGTATGGCATATGGTCTTAGAGGAATCTTCATTTCTTCAATTTCTCCTGCTACCCCTTTCATATCTGAAAAAATTGTAGGAAATAGATCACTATACTTGTGCAATAGCTCCGTTATTCTTTCCATCCCAATAGTCACCAATACTTGCAATTTTGGGGCTCTCTTTTGTTCCAATATTGACTTTATTTATTTTCAATGGTGCATCAAATTATTTTGAATGTAACTATGTGCATTCTACTTCTCTTTCCCGTTCAACTTTTTTTATTTGAATATCATGCAGGTCTTCTTTTGCTAGATCATCTGCTGTGATGTGGTAACAAAGTAGCAATTGTCTAAATTTCTGTCAATTCTGATTCTGATAGGAAGTTACAATTCCAACTTCAGGTTCTTCAAAGATCCTCTCTTTTACCAAATTCAATGTTGTATCCATCAATGTATTCTCATGTTCAAATTTAAATGTAATCACAAATTTYTGTTGCAAATCTTCCCAATTTACAGTTCCTCTGTGTAGTTCCAATTCTGTATACCAATTCCTTGGGATGCCTGCTAATGTATTAATGAAGTGATGTGRCCATTCCTATGGTGGTACCARTCTCCAYTGAGTTATGAATCTGTCTATATGTTCTCTATGTTGTCCAATTCCATCATACTTCTCCAAATATTTATTCTCTTGTTCTGTGTGAAATCTAATGTGCAATTGTTGGCACAGGGGCAKACCTAGGGTTCAACACTTCAACAACACACCAACAAAACCCTAACTATCGGCCCTTTTGACAACACCTGTGAAGCAAAGGAAGTCTCACCCAAGGTAGAGGTAGGGGGGTTGTAGGACTCAAGTGTCTACAACCAAGCTAGGACACAAATCTGTGATTATAATACTTAATAGAGCACTTATCCAATAAGATGCATTAGATTATGATCCTCATTTACATCGCAGATTTAACCCTTATTACAGAGAAGCACAATAATAACCAAGATATAACACTTCTGATCACTTAGCACACAACATTAGCTCAGATCTATCATTCATTCACATCATTTAGCACTAAGCTACAACATCAGATGCATTCATTATACGTAACATCAACAACACTAAGCAAATGATCACATAAATAATATTTCACAAAGCATAACAAGACACAGGATATAAGTGGTTCACCCCAATGTGGGGCTACGTCCACCAACTTATTCTTCTTCTTTATTATTCTTCGATCTCCTTAAATTAATCTGCTCTTGTGGACAAATCCACATAGCTTAGCCTCGCACTGGACATGTGATCTACGCACAACGCACTAGATCCACCTTCCTCCAAATCTCGGTCAAGGCACAGAGCCAACTCCTACACAGTCCGTTCGCACAAAGCACTTACAAATTCTTGCACTGAAACAATCTTAACCTACTATGCACATAGCCACTAGTAGTTATGCACTAAACCGATTATCCTTTACAACATATGGTGCATAGAGCCAACCAGATCTACTACATTGCTTGCACTAAGCAATGCTTTCTATATTACATTCCTTTCGATATATACTTTTACATCCCTTACAACCATGCCTAAACATGGGTGAACCCATGGGCCGACATCCCAAAACCCTAAACAAAAACCCCAATGAACCTCTTGTTGGGTCCACAAAATAAGTGAGATCCCACACTATCTGCTTCACCTGGGCACTCCATCTTCGACTAGCCCTTCGAACAGGGATGATTTTAAGGATTGAATTTTTTTTTTAAATGTAGAAACATGTTGATAGGAGAAATTGACCATCCATCAATTGGAAGAGTGAGTCCGGTCCAGGGTTGTCTAAATAACCCAAGCTGTTTGGTGTAACTCATTCTGACGGGTTTAATGGATCCATTAGTCAATCTAAGAATCCTAAAAGAAACGAATAAAAGAGAGAAATAACTAACTAATTACTAAACACTATATATATGTGTGTGTGTGTGTGTGTGTGTACATATGCTCTAATCTAACTGTAGTAGTTGTATTTAAGTAGAAGATATACAAGTCTCGTTTATTTACATGATTTACAAGATGCAAGTTTTAATCAAAACTTACGAAAGTCAATGGAAAAATGATTGTTTCTAGGAAGCAAATAAAGAAAGCACATAAAAATATTTATTGTTTTTATTTTATAAATTTAAAGAATCTTGCAAAAACAGTTAATGAAACATGAACATGTGGATAGTCAAAGATGAACCATATATTCTAGTTTCAATGATATCTAAATGAGAGAAAAATACAAAAATGCTATCATGTCAGTGAATTAGTGAGGTGTATCAAAGCATCTACATGAGTGGTGAACATCCAACTGCCATGTCCAAGAGAGAAATCTACAATGAACCTTATGACTGTTCTAAATAA
>JZKD02S0450241.1:7429-17533 GCA_000966675.3 Picea glauca
TTGATCACATGTATAGACTAGATATTGAATATATTAATGCCTTTGTTGTGATTGGTTTGTGTTGTTGTGATTGAACGACACAAGAGCATTGGAGCAGAGCAAGGAACAACAGAGAATAAAGGAGAGCATTCATAAGGTATGTCCATTATCCATTTCTCTTAGTTCATTCAATATCAAGATCTAGGGAAAGAGTAGTATTATGTTACGGTTTGTTCCAGATCCAGGTGGATCTTGGGGAGATTGGTCTGTGTCCGCACTCACGAATTTATCCATAAACAGCCCAAAAAAACAATGATACACAAAGTGATACTGGAGGACCCACAAATGCAACTCTACAGGGACTAGATGAAGATGCATGCACTCATATGCAAGTTCATGGGGCTATGGCCCACAGAAACAACATTGTGCAACTGGATCAAATATCACTGGAAGCCAAATGGAGAAGTAGAGTTGCACCTCGGCTCGAAGGGATTCTTCATAGCAGTATTTATTAACCTGGAGGATAGGGATAGAGTCTTCAAGGGAGGGCCATACTTCCATGCCTCAGCTGGATTATACATGCAACCTTGGAAAGAAAACTACTCTCCTGAAAAAAAAAAACTTTCAAAAAGGTATCGGTCTGGCTAAGATTTTATTCCTTACCCTTAGACTACTGGTTTCCCTCCACCTTTGAAGCAATAGGAAACAAACTAGGGAAATACGTGAAGACCTCAGAAGCTACCCTAAAAGGAAGATACACATCGTATGCAAGAATCTGCATAGAGATGGATGTTTCTAGAGCACTCCCAGAAGCCATAAGCCTGGAATTCAGGACTGAGGAATGGATCCAAAACATAGACTATGAACACATCCCCTTTAGATGCAGAAGATGCCACGAGCATGGCCACTTGATAAGAGAATTCCCTCTTAATAAATGGCAGGAAGCGACGAACCCCAAAACACAGCAAGATGAGGAAGGGTTTATAACATTGAACCACAGGAACAAAGCAAAGAAAAAGAAAAATAAAACCATGGCAGGAAATAACCAGGAGAACAAGAATAAAACAAAAGGGAGGGACCAAACAAACAAAGGGACAGCAGACGAAAGAGACTCGGCAAAATCCCAAGAAGTCAGAGACCAAGCAACAAAAGAGGCTACCCACTAGCCAAGCAACATGGCCATGCAGGGGAGTTGCGCAACCCCAATGGTCAGAGAAACAAAAGACGATAACACCGCCATGCAAAACATAGAGGGAGATGCGGAGACGACCCCGAGCGAAGTCGGCACAGAAGACCCTGGTCTCAGGGACTTGGTGGAAAGAGAAGGGATAGACCTCCGGAACATACTGGAACAATAGAAAAAGTAGGGAGTCGATAACATACCAACAGAGAAACTCGACTGCATCCAGTACCTGTTTCTCCTATGAGAGGAAGCCAAAGCCAGAGGACAAAACCGCACACACAGGGACATACGACACCTAGGAGTCAAATTCGGAGAGGGACAGTCCCAGCTATCACCCAAGCAAACGAGGAGGAAAAAAGGCAGAAAAACAAATAGCGTGGCACTACAGGAGTTGGGTGTGCTACTCATAAACTCGGGTAAGATCAAGATACTCTTTCCCCACTTACCCCCACATGTTTAAATGAAAGTTATAACATGGAATATAAGAGGCCTAAACAGCCCAAGAAAGCAAAGAATCCTTAAGACTAAACTATAGCAGGAGCAATCGGATCTATGTTTCATTCAAGAAACGAAATGAACTACCAACATAATGGAAGCAATCAGTAAACAACACTGGTGAAAATACAAGATGGTGGCCATTGAAGATCACCAAAGGTCAGGCGGTATTCTCACTTTGTGGAACCCACAAATTCTAAATCTAATAGCAGTCGAAGCAACCAGGTACACCCTTATGGTATGCATGCAAATCATTGGAAACACAGAGGAGATTCTTTGCACTAACGTATATGGGCCCCATGGGCCAGAGGAAAATAAAGAAATGATCAGAGACCCAGAAGATATCAAATCTCGATCCACCAACCTCCACTGGATCCCGGCAGGGGACTTCAACATCATCACTTCACTTGCGGAGAAGAAAGGAGGTACAAGAAGATTGGATCGGGAGGCGGAAGACTTTTCACATTTTATAGACAAAGCGATGTCGATAGATCTCCAAACCAAGAATGGTCAGTTCACTTGGAATAATAAACGGATGAACCAGTATCAGGTAGCTACAAGACTCGATATATTCCTTCTATCGGAGTCAATCATTATGCAGGGGCTAACCTTAGATTGCAACATCCTTCCTTGGAGTGGCTCTGATCACTGGCCAGTGCAACTGGAAGTAGGCTTCCAATCAGCACCTAAGAACAGACCCTTCAGATTTGAGAAATTATGGATAGATCACCCAAATTTCAAGGAAAGAATCAAACAATGGTGGTAGGAGGAGCAACCAGAGCAAGGGACAAGAATGTTCAAACTGCAAAAGAAACTTAAGTACATTAAAATTAAGCTCAAAGAGTGGAACAGGGAAACTTTTGGAAATATAAACAAAGAAAAAAATGACATAGCAGAAAAAATGAAAAAACTCCAAGAAACTTGCATTCTGGAAGGCTATACGGAGGACCGGAAAAAGGAAGAGCTCCAAATGACCCAAGAATGGGAGGCACGATGCCAGCAGGAAGAAACACTCTAGCATCAAAAGTCTCGCATCCAATGGCTAAAGGAGGGAGAGTGGAACACCAAGTTCTTCCATAGAACAACCATGGCCAGAAGAGCCCACAACAAAATCCTAAAGATCAAGGACCAAGATGGAATCAAGCGTGAGTCACACCAAGAGATTGAAACCACTCTGGTCAATCACTTCCACGAGATAGCCCAAGAACCCCACCAAGACAGATCAATGGCCATTCAAAGAATAACCTATCATATTCCATGCCTGGTCACAGAGGAACAAAATACCTCCCTGAACAAAGAAATTACTACAGAGGAAGTTGATCAAGCTCTACAGGAAATGCCCAGTGGCAAAGCACCGGGTCCAGATGGCTTTACAGTGGAATTCTTCAAAGCCTATTGGGAAATTGTCAAATATGATGTTTATAGGGTAGTAAAAGACTCTAGCCTCCATCCTTAAAGCACTAAACTCCACAATGATCACACTAATCCCCAAAGAAAATGAAGCCAAAACCCTTGACCGGTACAGACCTATAGCACTATGCAATGTGGTTTACAAGCTAATCTTGAAAGTTATAGAAAATAGACTGAAACCCCTCCTACCTTCACTGATCTCGCAAGAACAGGTAGGCTTTGTGGAAGGAAGACAAATAATGGACAACATCATCCAGGCCCATGAGATCATTCACACCCTGAAGCTCCAGAAGAGGGGGGGGGTGTTAATACAACTAGACCTGGAAAAAGCTTATGATAAAATTAGCTGGCAATATATGGCCAAGACCTTGGAAGCTTTTGGTTTCACCCAGCACTGGATCAGTTGGATTGTCAGTCTTGTGTCCACAACAAGTTACTCACTACTAATCAATGGAGCCCCAGCCAAACCTTTCTGGCCCACGAGAGGTATCAGACAAGGAGACCCACTGTCCCCCCTCCTTTTCATCCTGATGATGGAAGGCCTTAGCCGGAGCATAAAGAGTGCAACCGCAACTAGGGAAATAACAGGGCTCAAACCCTTAGAAAATTGCCCTACTTCTACTCACCAACAATTTGTAGGTGATACCTTACTCCATGGCATACCCACAGTCACGGAATCCAAATCCTACAAACGAATCCTCTAAGACTTTGGGGAAGCCTCGGGCACGGAGATCAACCACTCCAAGTCAAATATCTTCTTTTTTAACACCAATCCTGCTATCCAAAGGAATTTGACCAACATTCTAGGCTTTGAAAGAAAAACACTCCCAACCAAGTATTTGGGGGTTCCACTAATAGACAAAGTGCATAAAATGTCAACTTGGGAAGGAGTAATAAACAGGTTACATGAGCAAGTAAAAAACTGGATGTATAGATCCCTCAACCTAGCAGGTAGACTGATCCTAACCAAGTTTGTCTTACAAGCAATCCCAACCTTCATGATGTCAGTCTTTCCTACTCCACAGGGGGTCCTACAGAAAATAAGAGCCATCCAGAGGGACTTCCTGTGGCGAGGAGCGGAAACTAAGAAAAACTGGGCCCTGGTACCCTGGGACAAAGTTTGCAGTTCAAAAAGAAAAGGAGGCTTGGGGCTACAAGATCCATAAATGACCAATAACGCTTATGGGGAGAAACTTTGGTGGCGATGGGTTAAAGAAACTACAAGAACTTGGGTAAACCTATGGAAGGAAAAATAACCCTGGACATAAGAGACCAGGACAGAATCTGCTTTGGAAGAACTAGGAAAGGTTCAACAATCTGGAACCTAGCCTGGCGCAACAAAGCCTGGATTCAGACATATAACTTTTGGGAAATCAGGAATGACAAAATAGCCAGATTCTGGGAGTACGCATGGCAACAGGAACCAAGGATGGAAAACCTGGATACAGGGACAATCCAACATGACCTCATCACACAAGGTAAAATCAATGTCTATCAATACTGGAAACAAGAAACGGACCGCAACAAATGGAGAACCTGGGACAAGATTACCCCACAGACCAACATTATTTCCGCAACAACAATAAAAGAGGTGGAGGAGAAACTGGGAAGACAGAAAATAACAATCAGGGAAGGAGAGGACCAGTTGAGGTGGGGACAAAAGGATGGAGGGGAATTCAACCTGAAAGAAGTCTGACACTATATGGCAAACCCAGATCAAGAAGACCCAGCGCAACACTGGGATAAGCTTTGGAACAACCCCCAATGGCTAAAGATCAAAATTTTCCAATGGCTAATAATACACAACCGCATCCTAACTTGGGATAACCTAAGGAAAAGAGGATTTACTGATCCGTCAAGATGTCATTTGTGTCAAGCCCAGGAGGAAACAACAAACCATCTCCTCGACGAATGCACCTACACTGCAAAACTATGGGACTGGGTGGCAAGTATCTTATGTCAGTCCGACAAGTGTCGAGGTAACATTGCCGCAACCATCAATCACTAGAAAGAGAACTACAATGAACAAGAAGAGGTGAACCTCTGTTGGATTCTCACCCCAAGAATGCTTATATGGTCGATATGGAAGGAAAGTAACCGGTGCATCTTCAGAAACCAAAGTTGGCCAGAAGCGAAGATCAAGGAAACAATAATCTCCATGATATGAGAGACGGTGATGAGCCGCAACTTCCAGGTAGGTAGAGCGCAACCCACAGATCAGGATTCTCGAGTCCTAGAGGTCTTCCACCTGAACGTTCGACGCAACCCCAATCAATGCGGATAATCACCGCAACTCCAAATCAGTGAGTGCAACTGGAAACCACCACCTTCAAGGTCACTCAAGTTGAATTTCAACAGGGTGGCAAAAGGCAACCTGGGAAGAACAGGTTTGGGAGGAGTAATCAGGGACAACAAAGGAAACATCATATAGTTGTACGCGGGAAGTCTGGGCAACTCAACCAACAACGCCGCAGAATTCAGAGCCATGGAGATTGGCCTGGAGATTCTAAGACGGGAGGGGATGACAAACGTTATAGTGGAAGGAGATTCCGTGATGGTAATCAACACAGTGAGGAAACTCCAAAATGGTACCAGAATGGGCAAAATCCAGAGGCACTGGCGATTGGCCCACCTACTGGAAAAAATCCAGGGGCACTTGCGGACAGGGATCACAGTGGAGTTGCGCTGGGTTCGGAGGTCAGCAAATGGACTGGCAGACAGAATAGCAAATGAGGGGGTCGACAGAGAAGCTCCAGAACTAGACACAATCTGGAGCAACATCCCGCAAGGTCAATTCAGAGAAGATTGCTCCCAACTTGCGGCAAAAGACTGGGATAGAAGTCGTAGTACGGAAATTTACGACAAGAATGGAGGCGCAGTAGGAAATGGAGGGCACGTAGTCTCTAGGCCAAATCTGATTGGCCACCAATCAAACAAGGCTACAAATGCAGACATAGATCACACTTCAGGCAAAAGTATGGCACCACAGTCCCGTCAATAAAAAGAAGTACAGAGGCCGACTGTGGGAAAGTCGAAAAGATAACCCACAGGCAGCGAAGGACGAAGAACGACAGGGTACACCTCACCCAAGTACAGCTATGGGATGGGGAAAGGAAAGGCGTACAATGAATAGGGCGAAGCATTGGCACGGGGATAACGATAAGGTCATTAACAACACATGCTCTAGAACAGATGATAGAGACCCAAAGAACCACCTTGATGTGGAGGCCATGATTGCAAGGACGGGACCACAGCCGGGTTGGCACCATAAAAGGAGGGATAACAGAAAAAACCACAGATTGAAGCAAAGCAATCACAGGGGCCACTTTACATATCAGAAAGAGGTGAAGTGGAACAAAGGAATAACCCAGCACAAGAACCACCACCTGCAAGATAAGATGGTACGCATGAAGAAAACCAGTAGTAAGAGAGGCTCCCAGGGAATGGAACCTTCACAAAGTGATCGGAGGACGACAAGAATTGAACAGGCGGCTAGGGAAACAAAGAGTACCTTCCTCAAGCAGGTAGACACAAAAGGAAAGATGACCATCAAAAAATGGGAGAGAGAAATCAACAATGCTCACAGAAGCAAATCCTGGACAAAATTATCCCAGGAAGCGGGGGGGATAAGGGATCCCGGAGCCACATAGCCCAGGACAACTCTCTACCACAAGACGGTGGAGGAAGCCTGGAAAACAAAAATGTTGATAGGAAAGATGTGTGTGAACCGGAGTGAGACCAACATAACAGAAACCAGAGTACAGAAGAAAGAACGCAAAGGTATTCTCAATCGCCTAAGCAACCTAGAGGTGGGGGTTAAAAGACTTGCGGAAGACCAACGGAGTCAGCGAGAGAAACTGGAGCAGATGGCAGGGCAATTTAATCTCTATCTATGATATGTCCACCATATAGAAATTACTCCAACTGACAGAAATGGAACCCCTGCGTACATCAGAAAGCTACACCTGGTGGAACAGAGGGAGGAGGACGAGGCATGGTGGGAAGGAGATGAAGAGAACCCCATCAACTTGGACTAATGTGGGACCAGCCCCAATTGAGTCTCTCAGTGTAGGAGCTAATCCCACATGCTTATGTTTTCTTTGCTTTCTCAATTTCCTATGTTTGTCAAACTGGATTATGGAGGTTTGGGTCAGTCCCATGGTGGTTACCCAAGCCTACCCAGCGATATCTAGACCTTGAATTCCAGGGACCCCGGATCTGGTTTCCGTTCCGGTAGATCCTAGGAGCCCCTGCATCTTTTTTGTACTATAATCTTCTACAGTAATATAGTTTTTTCCCACTCATTTACCAAAAAAAATAAAAAAAAATGAACTTTTCAATTATAAAAAAATGATAAACAATATTCTTTGAGTTTTTATAGATAAATGTTTTTCTTTAGAAGTTTGGTTGGAGTCCAAATGCTTTGTAAAATATAGGCATGTTTTTAGGGTGCGACACCTTGTCTTCCTGAACAACCTATTTTGTAAACCGCTTCCTCTTCAGTTGTCAGCTATTCTCTATGTTGAATCCTGACGCCCATGATTGTGCTTAGATCTCAATAGACTAATATAATATAATGATAAGGATATTCTAAAGGCAAGAGAATAAGACATCTAACAAAACATTTCACATAAACACAAAATTGTTAGGAGTTGTTCCCTTCTTTTTACTAAGCTAGCTATGATGTAAACGTTGATGTGTTCACTAAATTGTGAAGCCTTCTATAGTTAGTCAAACCTTCATGCCAATGGACAACTTTGTCTTCATTGATTAAAACATGATTTAATTTTGTTAGGTGCCATGACAACTACTTATGTATTGCCTTCAAAGCTCTTCCATGGCTAATCAACATATATTTTCCATCCAAACAAATAATCCGTTATGCATTGACCTCCACCTCACCAAAATAAAACCTAATTGAACATGTTGATTAGCTTAAATCTTGGTGCACCTACAATTAATCAAACCTCAATACAATTAATCAAACCTCAAAAGACGCATGTAAAGAACATTCAATAGAATAGAATAATTTCATTTACCTATAGATGGGAAACCATATAGAATCCATGGAACAAATTATAAAGAATTACAATAAAATTGAATGTGGATATTTTTTAATCTACACTATTGTGAGCTTTGAGTTGCGATAATGTGGGAATCTTTGACGTGTTGCCTTTTCCTCCTCAAGATAACACTAGGTGTGGCAATGATCATGATAGACTACTTCAACACTGGAGTGAGTTAATAAGCGATAGACTACTTCCATTTATTGGTTAGTAAAATTTTATTTTTCTTACTTTACTAA
Organism: Picea glauca; assembly: GCA_000966675.3. Lineage (NCBI taxonomy): Eukaryota > Viridiplantae > Streptophyta > Pinopsida > Pinales > Pinaceae > Picea > Picea glauca. Next base: position 15,802 of record JZKD02S0450241.1, read on the forward strand.
TATTTAAAATTTTGTTTTTTAATTATTTAAATAAAATAATATAATCTAAGTTTGCATTCATCCAATAAAATTATAATTTTTAACAAATTTTTTATCATAATAAATGATTTATTTATTTATCCATAGAGAACTTTAACCAAACCTTACCCTTTTACCTTTAACCAAACCTTACCCTTTTACTACGTTGTGTGATAGCCCTTTCTATCAAATCCATCAATAGTGTTAGGCATGTTGGAGAATGTTTAGAGTGCGTAATGGAGGACATTGAGAGCTAAATGCCACTGCAGATCCACAAGAGTCACCTCCGTGAGATTAGAAACTATTAGTCATTGATCCAATGGGGACATGTTTTCTTATGAGCATGTCAATCATAGTATTTTGCCCCTCGAACAACACACAATTAAGGTAACATTAACGATGTTTTACTTTTTTAAGTAGTGCACATCACCATGATGCCAACTCCAGAAAATTGTTAAAAGACTCGTCCTTCAATCTATTTCATAACCAAACTATGATTTTCATTTATTTTGAATCTTCATTCTGTATAGAAGAGTTATTAATGAACATGAAACTATGACTTCTTTGACCTTGGATCAAAATGCATTCCTCAAATCTCCAATTAAAACTATTGCAAGAAATAAAATATGTCTCTATACTTAGAAAACATTAAATGTTGTATGTACCAAAAAGAAGATAATGTCATTTGTTTGTTACCACATGGATAGTGTATTAAACCTGAATTGTTTATCATAAGAATTATTGCATCACAATTGTATTATTTATGAATATTTGAAGATGAATGTAAATCATTTTTATTCATTTTAGTACCATATGTGAATCATGTACATATATTATTTTTTTTCCTTTTTAATATATGTAATTAATTTATAAAGTTTATTTATTTTTTTGGTGAATGACCATCTTTTAAGTCTTTCTCCATCATCATAGTTAGAAGAACATGGTTAATAGTAAGAGAAAATAAAGATAGCCTCCAAGTTGAGAAAGATTATTAGAAATTCATGGTTAACAAATGTTGCATGGCAGCGTAGTCCCTACCAGGTTGGAATGGGAATAAATGCGTTTGAGTACAGACGCGTGGGTAGGAAGTTGAAGTACATTTGGTTTCCATGCAGAATATAGTATTCCCTAATTAGTTTTTTCCGAAATTTATGAAAAATTATTAACATTTAAAAGGTTCTTGGACACAAAAAAATTAGCATTCCCGGAGTATTTTTTTTACATACGATTGTGGACAAAAACACAAAAAAATAGTAGTAATGTCTGTTACATAGGTTCGTGGACAAAAACACAAAAAAAAATAGCATTTCCGAATTAGTTTTCTTTAAAACAAGGGTTCATGAACACAATTGAAATTGAAATTTATCAAATTATAGGTTCCTGGACAGCGTAAATTATACATACCAAATATGTTATTTTATAAAGTAGATATTTACTTTTATACATATGAAATATGTACTTTTATAAAGTATGGGATGAGATTTTATAGAGCATGCATGAAGCCCTGATTCCATACTAAGCCAGTTTTTGGATCGCGGGTTCTTGGGCTGAAAATTGGGCTTTTGTTGTTCCATGCCCTACAAATAGCACCCAGAGTTCCGCGATATAGAAATTGACAATCGGACTTGCGGACTATTTGAATTTTAAGGGCCTCGTATCCAAAAAATTTAGCATTCCCGAATTAGTTTTCTTTACATACGTTTTACATACGCTC
>JZKD02S0450252.1:0-17533 GCA_000966675.3 Picea glauca
ATATATATATATAATACCCCAAACAGGTACAACTTTTTGTTCCTTTTCAGTCTGGATTTTGTTTATAAGATTATATATATCAAATCCATATATTGTAAAGTCCAAATGTAACAAGGGTTTTCAAGTTGTTAAATCTACGTCTGAAATTTCAGCAAAAGTTAAATCCCCCCAATTTATGTGAGGATAGAGCAGACAAAGCTAAATATAATTGACCTATTACTTTCTATAGTTGGTCAACTAGGAGAATATTAATGAATGTTTATATAAAAATTATTTTTAATAAATTTTAAAAAATTATTGTTAAACATTATTTTACAGTGGCTACAATTATTAAGAAGCTCATCAGAGATATAATTATCTCTTTCTTTCACTATCACTTCCAAGCCATAAGGATAACCAGATATCTCGTCTAATAAGGAAGCTCTGTCAATAGAGTAGTGGCTACAATTAAGTGACCAATGCCCAAAATAAAATAAATGTCGATTACAAAACAAAACAGTGAAAGAAAAAAATAGAGTAGTGGCTACAATTAAGTGACCAATGCCCAAAATAAAATAAATGTCGATTACAAAACAAAACAGTGAAAGAAAAAAATAGGTGAAAAAATATGTACATTTTCTGCCATTGTCAGATTTAGCAAAGGCAAGGCCAGGCCACTTTGACAAATAAGTCAGACAATAGTGGGAAAGTGATTTATGTGTGAAGACAACATGAGCTCGATTTCCTGACATATCTCTGATTTGTTGTTTATTTTGGCAGTCTGAGTATATCTCTGTCTGTAGTTGTCCTCAGACCACTGATAAGAAAGACATGAAATGAGTGGGACTAAATATCTTCAGTCCTATATCAGAAATAATCTATAAAATCATATATCTACTGCTCAATCATACAGTCAGGATATATACCCACCAACCATATCCCATTGATGACGGGATGCATTCATTATGTTATTTAGTACAGGACTCAAACAACATTCTGACGCCTCCTAATACACATCAGCCTATCTTTAACTCGACTTTCCCACAATACTGTATTCTCTCACAATGATTTTTCCACAATACTGTATTCTCTCACAATTTTGATATGCAAGGCAACACAGACAGCACATAAGAAACCTGAAATGTATGGCAGTATTATCTAATAAAAGCAAGGTTAAAAACAGAAGAAGAAACATTTGTCATCTATCGTAGAGACGCTTTCTTGGTACACAAGATATGGCCATCTCTAGTAGAGATGATTCAAAAGTATTCTCTCAGAGGCTACAGGCACGAGATGGTGCCACCTTTCTATTATTAAAAATGCTAATTCTCATCAGAAGTAGCAAAGAGTGAGTACTACTCTGAATATCTATCTATCGACCATTTCTACCTTATCTACCTATAGTACGAAAGCAGCAGGTGAGCGGAGTAGAGTAAGAGAAGAGGACTACAAATGAACAAGGTCAAGCAACACCTCTTCCACTAGCACTCCAAAAATTGCTAGCTCTATGTTAACCCCTATTTCCTCTGCTTCCTCTCTGAACATTTTCCACTCTTGTCCCTCCCTCTTAAAGTCTATCTCAACAATCCTGTCTGCATGATTGTTGGTATCAAACTCTTCTTTCCATGCAGAAGAAGAAGATATTTGTCCACATATAATCTTCTTTACCATTTGCTCGGGGGCCAGTTGTTGCTGTTCTCTCAGCCATGGCTCTACCCCTGCCATAAACACACAACCATAACGCTTTCTGCTTGACTGTAGCTCTTCATTCACCCTGTCAAACAGAAGCTTGTGCGCCTGCCTTGCTGCATGTTTAGCCTTCACATCTTCCAATCGAAAATCTCTGCTGCCGACTTGAATTTCTCTATCATCCAGATATTCAACTAAGGAAGGGCGATGAGAACCCCGCAATGGAGTTAATGGAGATGCAGGAGTAAGATCCTCTGAAATTATTTGAGAGCAATTGACATCTTCTCTCGCATAATCCTCTGTCCCCACAGCCTCTTCCCAATCCATTTCCTCATCGTAACTTGTACAAGGGGAGGTCTGACCTGATGATCTATCAGTAGAATCAACATCTATAGCCATCCTTTGTGACTCTTCCTCCTCTGTGCAATTGCCACTTTCGTCTTCAGATGAATCCTTCCATGAGGCTATTCTCTTTTCCAAAAGAAGGGGATCCATGTGAGCAAGCTGCTCATATTCAGAAATCTTTTTAAGTAGCTGCCGTTTGGCCCCTGCCATCGAAACAAAACTTGTTATGCTCGAACTGAAAAAAATTGGAAGGAACTAAAAACAACACTATAAAAACAATAAACAAAATATGCATGGAAAATAAAATGAGAAAAAAGATCATGAGAATGGCTTTAGAACTTACTCTGGATAGTAGCATATGTATGTTCAAAGCCCGGACTGTCCTCAAAAGGCGAGTCCAAGACAGAAACCGGACTAAGCTGTTCAGCCTCTTCAAAACAACCACTGTCTGATACTTCACAATTATCATTCTGACTGCACTCATCTCCAGTTCCATCTGAAATATTATCATCCATGAGAGATATTTCTTCGTTTTCTTCCTGTTCACACGATCCACGTAATCACATCAATTAGTCAGATACCTAGGCTTGGACAACCAGATGCATAAAATCAGAAATAACAAAGTTCCATGGGATGACAAAGACCAGTAATATAAATCCATTTTAATTTCAACTCTTTTTATTAGGTTAACTAATATGCCAGATACCTAAGTTTGGACAACCAGATGCAGGAAACCAGAAATAACAAAGTTCCATGGAATGACAAAGAGGAGTAATATAAATCCATTTTAATTTCAACTCTTATTAAGTATTAACTAACCTGGATTCATTTTAACCATATACCTAAGTTTGGACAACCAGATGCAGAAAATCAGAAATAACAAAGTTCCATGGAATGACAACGACGAGTAATATAAATCCATTTTAATTTCAACTCTTATTAAGTATTAACTAACATGGATTCATTTTAACCATGCTTTATATAAATCCATTTTAATTTCAACTCTTATTAAGTATTAACTAACATGGATTCATTTTAACCATGCATTTATAAAGCATATAGAGGGAATTATTACTTTTGAAGTTATGGGGTTGGCATTATGGATAGATTTATTTTAACCTATCATACAGCACTGAGATGGATTTATTCTTTTAAAGATAAGGTTGGCATTATCATAATTTTAAAAAAATGGAACTTGGATGTTGTCACTTTTTTCATTTTATAGTATTAGCATTATGTAAGGGTAGCACATAGACGAGGAAATCTCTTTCACCCCAAGCTGTCAGAGCACACGGACAGAAAGAGGTAAAAGGAAAATTGTTTACAAGCAAATATATTTGAAAAAAAAAGGCAAGTGCACACACAACCTCAAACATGAAACAGGAAGGTAGCTAGTGATGGCCAAGAGCCAAGCACATCAACAACCATTTATGTACACTCCTATTCAGAAGTCATATAAACATCTGTTAAAACTTGCATCTTATAGATACCCACAATGCAAAGATCTCTTCTAAACCACATTTGACAATGTTTTTTGAAAACAAGAAAATTGTTGGTTAGGAGACTTTAAATACCAGACTGAACCATGAAAGCAAAAACACTCACCTCAACTTCCGTACAGCTAGAATGGAGTCTAGCTGGTGACCTCATCATATCATATGCGCTCCTCACACCCAAAGATTTCATAGTACTAATGGCCGCCGATTTGGAGCAATGCATGCAATCTTTTTGAATGGTCTCTTTTGACACAGCAGAGCCTTCATACTCATAACAAGCAATATCACATAATTGGGTTCCTATTGACGATTTATTCATGTCATTTTGTTGGCAGTGATGAAAATCCTTAGCTTTACCACTTTGATCAATTTCCAAAGAAAAATAACCACGAGGGCACTCGTCCTCTGAAATGCAAGCATTTCCTTTAAGCTCCCTAGAATCTAAGATGCCACTCCCTTCTGAGCTACCAGTAGAGGAAAGCACATCCAGTGAAGTTGATACAGATTCACTATCCAGGCTAGATTCTAGCCAGGCACTGCTGCTGCTTGTAAAAGAAAATTCTGAACTCACATCTTTTCTTTTCTCTAAGAAGACTTGCCAATCATCCACTTGCCCTTTATTAGCGATCACATTAGCTTTCTTGGGCACATTCTCCGTCTTCAAAGACAAACAGCGCGCAACCACAACATCTCCAAAACATTTGCTTTGATGTTCCAAGGAGGTGGCCCTTTCTCTTAGGAATCCATTGCTTGAATGCTCCACACATTTGTTATGAAAGTCTGATTCTTCAAATGAATTCCATCGTACAATATCACGGATTCGAAGTCTAACTTGATCATTTCTTTGCATCTCAGGCCTGTGACTTCCTCTACTGAAACTCCCCATGGCATTCGAGAATCTCTTTGAAATGTTATCTATGGAATTGCCGGTCTGCATGCCTGACTCGAGTCTTTCTGAGTTACAGTTCACTTTGTTGGGTGCTTCCTTAGCAGGGGTTAACCTTCTGAGAATCGACTTTAGCAGGCTGTACTTGGCATTGTTCTGACCACTGCATGTTTTATTGTGTCCCTCGTTCTGGTTTGCTTTCTTGCCTTTATTGAAGCTAAAAATTCTTGAGTAGTGTACCAAACTTCCTTCCTTTTTATGAGTTGAACCAGCTGGATCTTTTAAAGGGGATAATCTGAAAGCACTAATTAAGGCCTCGGATGCCCTCTGCCAAGCATTCAAGGTATTCTCTGCTGATAATATCCAACTTTTATCCACTCCCACATTTTCCCTGACCTGATTAGCTTCGAAGCTAGTAGAATCCCCAACCACTGCAGCTTCTCTGGTGCTGGAGCTGGGGCTTCCCAGATGCTGAGAACAAGCTCTATTATGGGAGCTTTCTCTATCAAACCAACTCGTTTCAATTGTTCTGCTCTGCGGGATTCTGCTATTTGTTGTTTCTTTCTTTATAAACAAATCGTCCTGGTCTGCACAAGGGGACAAATCCAACTGGGCCTTCCTTGAGCTTTTCATCAAGCGTTTTCTTCTTTTAGTGACTTGGTTAATCTTGCGATCCTGGTCAAGTAAGTAACGAACAGTAGTGGGCACATGAGCTGAGCTGGGAGAGAAGGAGAAGGATGGCCTGGGACGGCTGCAAGTGTGTAGTCCTGGTTCGAGGATCCTAACAGCTGCTTCCATGAGCCTAGCTGCGCCTCTGGATGGGCTCTTAATGCATGAAGAGGACTTAACAGGGCTCTTCAATGGACTTCGGAGGGGAGAGGAAACCTTGTACTGGGATCTGCCATGTGACCTCATGGAAGCAGCGTCCGGGAGAGGAAGTTTGAAACCCAAAGAGTTCATAAGTGGGTCTGAATCACCAACCTTAAAAGATTGGCCTGGTAATCTGTTAGGCTTCCTAGTGGGGCTCGGATAATCTTGAGCTTTCATATTTATTTTTGTTAGACTCGTCTTCTTGTGATAGTCTGAGTGAATTTTTTTGCGAAGATGTCGCTGGCGAAGAAAGTCCACTGGTATAAAAGGCTCCTGCTGCTCCTGCAGAAGTTCTGAAAGAGGACGTTGACATTTCTGTTTGTTCTGGAGCTTAAGCACATCTTCCATCTGGAAAAGACAATCCCTGGGCACTCTGAAGATGGTATGATAAATCCGAACTAGAAAGTTTGCAATTACATATAGTATACAGTGAACTTAGTTTCAGGCTCACCTTGAAGTGTCTAAGGCGAGCACTTTGTCTAGTCCCGGGGAAATCTGAAGCTGGCGAGCAGAAGGACATAATGTGAGTTATTTTTTTTTAAACAGAGAGATGTAAGATTTGAAATGCTTCTAAATGTAAGGATACATACAGCGTTTTGCATGTAGGTGTGGATGACAACTGAGAAATGTGTAACTTTATAGATCAACACTACAACACTGTCTTTGCTAAGGAGATATTCCACCGGTAGTTGGTCTTGAGTTCAACCGGTTCCTGTAATGACTGAAACAACACGTTGCAACATGATAACCATCTTAGATCCACAAAAGTCTCCTCAGGGTATTCCTTCCATTAACCACAAAATCTATTTGCTGCATTAGCATAGCACAGGCAAAACAAAAACTCTGCTAAGAGAACAAAAATATGGATTTGAAAAAATCAATCTGAATGAATGAGTTGCAGGAAATATTGAACATCTATAACAACATATTATTTTATTGTGAAAACCTACAGAAAAGATCCAGCCAGCTGTGGACTAAAAAATAAAATGTGTCATGAGCAAAAACATTATGACAGGTATCATTGAACCAGTAACCAGTAATAAAAACATAAAAGCATTCTCTTCTTACCGAGTCGAAACCGTTAAGCAAGAGCTATCAATGAAGAATAATGAATGACGCGTGCATGAACAGTTAATGCGAAGAGTGGAGATTATTAGGCCATGGATGTCGAATCGTTTTCTTTCTTTCTTTCTCCTCCGACTGTACAATCAAATCAAGCATTTGCTTTGCTCAACAAATAGTAGAAGTTTTAGCCATCCTTGTCTGGATAGCTGTGCAGTGGTGCAGAAACCACCCTCCCCTCCGGGGATCGTAAATTATTTTGGATGCAGGAAATGCAAAGGATGACCAAATCAACTCATTTTACTAAAAATTGCAATGCATTCAACGTGGAATCCAGCAATCTTTTCTCTGCATTTCATGAATGAGGAGTCGGAGGAATGGGGGGATAAGAAGGCATGGGAGAGGCATTCATTACTCCCAGTCATGAATGAATGGGAATATGTACCCCCGACATGGGGCAGAAGAAACAAAACAGCCGAAACGAGGAAAGAGCCGAGGCGAGGCAGCTTCTATTGGCGAAGCAATCGAGGGCACCATTAAATGAAATGTTGTTATAGTAGCTACTGCATGGAAACCCAGTGTTCACAATGCCCGTGCATCGAGATGCTCATGGAAAAGACAAAACCCTAGGGTGGGTGGCCATGGACATGGACATAGACCTACGATAGATCCAGGTGACCGGACATTTTTCACTGGCGTACGTTGACCGCCATCATTAAATATCCACTTTTATTTGAATCTCCTGAAACAATTATACTAATTTTATCATTTGCTGACCAATACACGATTGCCACGACTCTTCACTTGTACTACGATTCATCATTACCTAATTCGAAAATTTATTTGAATTCGGGTGATGGATGTCAGATTTCCCACCACCCTCTTCTCTTCTGCAAAGAAGAATAACAATACATACGCGCATGCATGCACATATTCGTGTAAAAAAAGCAACGCAGATTAATTCGATCACGTTTCTGTTTGAGTGGAGAGGGAGGGAGCAAGGGGTTACATTGCTCTCACCACCCTTCAAAAGTACTTACCTTTACTAGAATCAAGTAAAGAGTTAGGGTGTCTATTTTTTAGTCTTATTACAATGGGGGAATTGAATTCGAGTGGGGAGGATAACAATTATGCTATCCAATCACTCTAACTAAACCTATGTGACATATATTTTCAATGAATAAATTGCATCGGATAGAAAAGTCAATTATTTCAGGTTGTCCAAATATATTCATGTTAAGAGAACTGTTCCATGGAAAATTTGAAATTGTCTCACTAACGGTTTTAGTGATATTCCATTTGGCAACAATGTTACATAGATTTACCGGATAGTCAACTTCTAGTTTGATTGCTTTAGGTATTCATATTTACTGCTCATTTTCTCTATGTGACAACTAAAATGTGGGGTGGACCTTTTTGGACATGCCAGAGTCCTTTTGTTGGTCTATCTAGTTGATATCCATATTGACATGTTCCTTCCACACACCTTTTTGGTGGATGCTCCAAAACTTTCCAAGAGAGAGATAAACAAGGACATTTGTGTCAAAATCTATAAAGTCTATCCTTAATGCACATGGTGAGAGCCTAGAGAACCACATCCCCCAAAGCAACATCAATGATCCGGTGTATATCTTCGCTTCAGAGATGGATTCATTAAACCTCATGGGCATAATAAATCCGTGTTTTTTCACAGTGTGATAGTTCGTCCCACACATCTCGGAGTTTGTTCCCGTCAACATCACATTGAGATAGACCACCATATTCCCTAGGAGCATTATCCCTATCAAATTTGTTCTTTAGAACCTAAAATGGAGTATTTAGTATTTAGATGTTCCCTTTGTTATGAGATAATAAGGTAGTTCTTCCAGTGCTTGAGGGACTCACATAAATCTCTATGAGGATTCTTAGTTTATGAAAATGAGAGGTACTTGGGTCTTTTCTTCTACAAAATGTTTAATTTGTATCAATAACTATCCAAAGATAAATTTTCTAGAATAACTTACACTACATTGATTATTCATTTATTCTAATTTTCTCACAATCTATATAGGAAAAAACCCTTCAACCAACATCTTAGCTCCAGAAGTAGTTTTGTGAAGCATCATAAATCCATGAATACCATTGACCATATATCCATGAGATACCTTTTCATGACTTTGGATGTTAAAAGTATTTGTTGATTACAACATGATTCTTCCCTTCTTCTTTTTTGAAACTTTGCTCTCTTATTCTTTTTTATATTCCCCATTTTGATAGGATGAACCTTCCTTCTATCTTCTATTTGACTTTTCTTATCTTGTATTAAAATTTCTTCCTTCTCTACAATTCATATAATTGAATTTTCGCTTCTTAATTTGAACTTCGCATATGTAACTATTAGTTTTACCAACTCACTTTGGTACACATTGTCCAAGCGTTAATTATAACTTTCTATTTCAAATTAACTTGGTCAAAAGTCTTGTATTTTTTTTAATATAGGAATGAATAAAAATAAAAATGAAAAACGTTTTAAAATTGTGTCGAAATTATGTTAAACCACTACGAGAAAGAAAACATAAAAATCGTGTGAAAAACCCACCACAAAATCCACAAAATAATAATAAGAAAAAAGACGAAAAAGATTTGCAGATACAAAATTGTATTGTTCTTGCTATGTGTTTTCGTAAACGTTTAATATCACACTCGAATGCTTAATGTACAAAGGAGACATCATAGATTTTAGTATTCCTAAGGTGCACATGGGAGAACTTTAAATTGTACCCTTCAAACACGGAACGTTTCTCCATCTTCATATTTTTTTATTCATTTTCAATTGGATTGGACTAAATGTCGTTTTTCGAATTTAAGTTAAATTTGTTTCATCATATTTAATTTATACATTATAAAAAAATATCAAATCATTGGCTTTTTATTGATATTTTATTTTTTAAATAATAATATTTGTCTACAAATATAAAGTTTTTCATTTTTTAATGGGATAATATGTATTTTATTGGAAGTTTTAATTTTTTTTAATGAGATAATGTGTATATTATTGAAAGTGTAATTCGGAGATAATTATGTATGTGAGTCTAATTATTTAGATAATTTATATATCATTGAATTTGTACATAATGTTAGATATATTTGATTAAATTGTTCATGAGATTGAATGGTTATATAGAGAAATAAAGTGTACATGTTTTACATTATTTTTCAAGAAATTAAAGTAAGAAATTATGACGACTAAAACTATTGTTATGATGACAAAACCAAATTATGGACTTGATCTATTCCATTAGATATGATGCACTTTGCTCTACATTAAAGGTCAGTTTCCTTGTTAACTCGTGTTTCAATGATTTGTTTATTATCTGCAACATTTGTTTAGTCAACTTTTGTTGGGTTAAACTTGAATTGGTGAACGAGTCAATGAGTTAAATCCATTTTAGATAAATAGTGGTGGTTTTCGAGCCCATGGTTTTGGTAGCCTATGGATTGCATGCAATGACACCTTTGAAAAGGATTAGGATAGTCCATTGTAATGGGCCTCGAGGTGAGGGGTGAAGGCTCACTTGGCTCGCTTGGTTGGATTTGGTCAAGGGAACAAAGATGTCGTTGGTCAGTTTTTCCCGTAAGGGTTTTCCAGGGTAAATCATGTGTCAATGATGTGTGCATGATTTATGTATTTTTGTTGTTGTTGGTTATTATTTCTCTCGCAGGCTTTGCTTATTCCTAACAAGCTTGTTTCCTCTGACTATATGATCCAAATTGGATCATTATATAATTTGTCATCTATCTTGGTAATTTTTAGGTAGAAAAATTGGAGGAATTGGCTTGTAGAGCCCACTTTAGTGGCAAGTCCTTATTTGGAAATCTCGGGTCTGAAACCTTCTCAATTCATTTTTCTCTACGCATCGATATCTTTCTAACGGTGTGAAAATCATGTCAATCAGAGCTTGTATGTAGAAGTTATGCCTCCCGCAAGTTGACCTACCTTGTTGACCACTATGGTATGAATGGATGCCACGTCAACCCCCATTACTCACACATGTGGGGCTAGCCACTTGTGGATTTTCAAGAAGATTCTAGAATGTCCAAAACCTTATCACTAATTGAGGGTTGAGGATGCAAAAACCTTAACCCTAGACGACTATCAAGCTATGTTAAATACCAGGCCACTAGGAAAAGAGGGGGTTCCATTGTTTAGCATTATACTTGTTCCATAGTTGAGCAGAGCATCCAGGAGTGGTATTTTGAGAGAATAACAAATGAGGTAGGAGATTATGTAGCATCTGTTTAGCCCACAGTGTCAAAGGCAACTCCATAGTGAATGACCCTTTCTTTGTACTTGCTATTCATAACTAAAGAAAAGAAAGCAAAGCATAGGCCTCACCGTCTACATGGGTTTTCTCTCGTTTTGGGTTTCCCACGATACATCTTGTGTTCATTGTGTGGATGGTATGTCCACTGGCTTAGTTCTTTCATTTTTGTATTTCAATTATGTTTCAAAAATCTGAGCAATAAGCTAATAATAATTAATCTAGAACCTAAGAAGATAAATTGCATAATCTAAGATTTCATAATATTACAAGCTCTATTGTGACGAATTGTTCCATTGGAATATCCACAACAGTTTACAGATCATTATATCCTTGTGAAATAATGATTCTCGACAACTAATAAACAAACTTGACTTCTGTCTAATTTGCAAGTATGTTGCACAACAGGAATGATTTTAAGGATGTAAATTTAATTTCAAATGTAGAAACCTTGGCGAATATTACTAATCCTTCATATGCCAACTACAAAATTCTTGGCGATATTTTTATAAAAATATTCAAATTTATAAGTATTTTATATAGTTTGTATAAATTTTTAGCGATTTTTAAGGTAAAATAATTGTATCCTATAGAATTTGGGCGAATCATTTTTAGAATAGCGAATCTTTTTTGGGGAAAAACCATGGAAAATTAGCCCATGAGCGAAATTTAGCCCCTAAAATCATCCTTGTTGCACAATATAGGAGAAGGGATCACTCAATTTATACATCCATGTTTCTTGGTGTAGCCTTTCTTACCACGACTCCTTGGGTTGTTCCAGTCCTACTTTGATGATTCTCCATGTCTAATATGCAAATTTGTTTTATACCTAATTTGCAAGTATGTTTTTCAATGTAGGAGAAGGGGTTTCTCAGTTTCTACATCCACATCTCCCATTGTAACCTTTCCTACCACAACTCCCTCAGTTGTTCCAATCCTACTATTTCACATCTCAACATATGTGAGTTGGTTCTTAGTTGTGTTATTATATGTTTTTCATGCCATGGGATTTTAATCTTCAGGCAATTGTCCATTTAAATCTCCCTATGTTTATTGAAGTTGTCTATATAGTATTGTTGTTTTCTGTTAGCATGTTTTCTTCATTTTCTCTTCCCATATCACACTTAAACACGATTTTTCGATGCTTTTTTATCCAATGGGCACCTTTCTTCTTCTATATCTTTGTGTTCAAACCATTTTTCACATTATTGGTTCCATGTTGTCTTCCTCCCTTTTAGATCATCTTAACTTATTTTCAGTAAAATCAAGTCAATGTTCAATCTAACATTTCTTATTTATAGTAATTCAATCTCCTCAATACCTCCAATTCTATCACATATCTTGTTTTAACTAAAAGCATCTTACAAAAGATATTGTTTTTTTACTCTAAATAACTTGTTATAAGAAAATTTTAACTTGTTATAAGACAATTTAACTTGTTATGAACATTTTAAAAAGGATGCATAACATCTACTATTCCTAAATTTTTATTTCCCTATTTGCATAGGGGGTAAAAATATGTTGTGCACCCTTCTTACATTGTTTTCTTTGTGCATCATCCAAATTTAGCCTCTTAGTTTTCTTTGTGCATGCATCCAAATTTAGCCTCTTATAATTTAATACTTTAAAACTTATCATTTCAATCATCTCCAATGACTCGTCTAACATACAATACATATCTTCATCTTAATATAGGACACTTTCACATTTTTTATAATACATATCTTCATCTTAATATAGGACACTTTCACATTTTTATAAGAATTTAAAGTACTCTTCAAGATTTGTTAAAATCAATATGTACTTTTGCAAAGTCAAACATCTCCCTTTACATATACACCAGAAATTTAAATTCAAAATTCTTATCTAAATTGTTTCAGAAAGCATGCCACGTCATAACCACTAAATCATAAAGCAAGAATAAATTATATTAGATTGTTTATTCATTGATATCCTTGTGATTAAAATGTTGAATAAATAATAATAAGTTGTCGACAACCCATAATATAATTATGGGTTAATAAGCAAATAATAATAAGTTGCCGACAACCCATCATATAATTACGAGTTAATAAGAAAATATTTAATGTGACAAATATTGCGATGAGACAGGTATCATTCTACGTGTTTGTCATATTATATGATTCGCTATAATTAATATATTTTTTCATAATTATAATAATGAGTCAATTGTAGACATATTCCATACCTACTACATGGAATCCAATGGTAAGTATTTACACTTCAATAATTGTTAAAGCCAAAGATTAATATCTATTTTTAAATAATAATAACTCACCATTTAGTGGCCAATTATATATAAAATTTAATTATCGAAATGACACATGTCATTATAGAAGCGAATGCGTTGAATCAATTTTGTTTTGCGAATAGATGGAGGGGTTAAGTGGAAGTGTAATATGTATGAAGAGGCAATGACGGAGACATTCAAGTACACCACATTGCTTTAATCATTTAAGCATCCCATTTGCAAGGTATCGTGTATGATAAAAATGAGCATACCCTCAAAATTGGGGAGGGGAATATCAAAGGAAATGGGGTGGATATTTTGTAAATTTAAATTTTATCTCGATATTGAAGTTATGTTGGATATTTTTTTTATTCTTGACAAAAAAAAAAAWTATATATATATATATATATATATATATWTTTTTTTTTCCGTATGAAAAAAACAGTTCTACGGTTATTCTTATTAGAATCAAATGAAATTTTTGATTACAATAAACGGATTTTCAAGTATAGAATAGTCATGTTCACTGAAACCTGAAAGTATATATATATATATATATATATATATATATATAATTTTGTTTGTTTATAGTTGTATCATATGATATAATAATATAAATAAAAAGATTTTTTTATAAGCGAGTATTTAAAGAATTATAAAATTTAAAATTATTTCTTATAGATTGAGTTGTCTAATGGTTAAGAATATGTGTTTCTTCCTAAGAGGTTACAAGTTCAAATTCAAAGGGGGTAGGGTATGCATACCTTTGTAGACTTTATGAGTCAAATCGTTGGGCGGGGGTCTCATACACCAATTTGGTGTGGCTACCTTAAAAATAGATTAGTATTATTATTATTATTATTATTATTATAAAGATCTATTAATATAGATTTTAAGAAACTATTATAGTAACTAAACTACTTTAACAAATATACTTAAATATGGAATCACAAAAAGACATGCTCATTGTGGGCTACTTGCTTGGTCTCTATTGGAAACTAAAGCTCCCAGTTCATATGTTCTAGTTCTAAAATCCCTAGAGTTCGTTGAATTGTTTGTTTATCTTTTGCAATAAATAGGGCAGACCCAATTGACATCCTTGGGTGAAAACCCACAAACTAAGAACTCCTAGCAAGGCACCAAGACCAGTCAATAAAGCATGCCACATTCAGCTCCAAGTTTCTCAATTTTTATTTTCTATTGGGTAACAATCTTTGATAACTCCACGTGTTTAGATTTATAAGCTTCATCTTGGCTAGAAATTCGATTAATTAGATGGGAGAAAGCTCTAATTATTAACCAGAAGTTGATCATGCCACCTCAAATCTCGATGCAAATTTGAAGTCTCACACAAAAAGTACTGGTTGGGACTGCTATGTTCATCCATACTCTAGTTCTTATAGGCCTTGCTTAAGAATAAGCTTGAAGGAGCACTGATTTAGACCTAATGTGGGCCTCTACGAACCCATACTTGGCAATAAATCCCCCACTGATAACACAAAAGAAGCCTCAATGACATGACAAAGGACATCATCCCAATCCCAAAACAAGGAGGGGGTCTAGTCCACAAAGTCCACAATCACCCCTAAAACCAACACAAGCCATAAAAAAATAAACTAGACAAAAATCTAGAATAATCCCACATTATTTTCCAGAATCATTTCACACCATTTATGAGCCTACTTTGCCATCATGATTAGTATGTGTGAAGGTACATGAGGGTTGGGGGATGTTAATACCTATCTCTTCAATTTGAATGGACTTTTCCACCTATCTTGCCTAGTGTCCTTCATTGCAATTTGAAGTTTGCACTTGAACTATAGCTACCATCAAATGTGCTATGGGATAGGGATGAGGACATAATTCCCCCCTTTTGTCCTTAATATTCCCACACATAAATAAGTTGCTTCATTAGCCAAGTAATTTGCTTGACTATTTTGCACCCTCAACACATCAAAGAAGTCTTTCAACTCAACCCTCCTTATTTCATTTTGTATTATGAGGATAAGCCTTGCTAAGTTCCAATCCTTCGAGGTTGAAGAGTGTTGCATATGTCTAATGATGATTGTTGAGTCTCTTATTATTGAGAGGTTGTTGATCCTCCTTGAGTCAAGAGTCTAAAGGCCTTGAAAGAGGGCCATTGCCTCAAGTTCATTGTTAGTAGCTTCCCCTAGTCCCAACTCAAAGCTTGTTTCATATTTTCCTCCAGGATCAAAGACAATTCCCCCCACACCTGTCACCCTTAATTTTGTAGTTATCTTTGTTAAGGACGTTTGCTTACCTAATAGTTGGGAAATGATTCTAAAAGCTATATTTCTCTTCTTGGAACTATGTTTATCTTCTTGATTGAGTTCATAGCAAACACTTAGGAAACATATGGAATACCATTCCCACACCACATATCGACAGAGAAAGATTATATAGCATGGATAATGAACAAACCATGCCATACAAAAACAAATAAAGATTAAAAAGAAGGATAATGAACAAACCATTTCCTTAGTTGGGTAAGAGGTCCATGCAACAAGATTACATATAGTATTCAAAACACGAAATGCCCGAATAGATGGTCCCCATCTATCTCATCCCATCAAAGATGGATATAATACCATTTTTGGATTTCACTGCACCACTTGAAAAATAGGAAAACCATTTAGAATAAATCAGTTAGGAATGACATCAAATTAATTATAAATATGTAAGTGGTTGTTATTAATTAACATTATGACTTAATAAGGGTGAGGAAATGATGTGGTCAAGCCTTGTCTCTTTTAGTGGCTAGGGTTTACCCTAGCCACCACCATGTTCTAGAAACTTTACAGGTCACTACATGTTGTGTTGGAGAAGGAGTCATGAGGTTGGCTCTATAGCTATAGGAACAAGTGTTGGCAACCATCATCCCTAGCCACCACTGACTTTAGACTGTCTAAGAATTGCTACAAATTGCTTATCTTGTGTGTAGTAGGACATCAAGCCTGGACCTTGGCAGATTATCAGTTGGGGTTTTAAAAATTGAGTAGTATCGATGTGCCCACTAGAATTGAGGAGGAAGCCTTTACTTCACTTCTCAAATCTTCAAAATCTGTAGGAGAGGAACACCAAGTGAAGAGTAAATTCATCAAAAGGATAAAAGACATTCCTAAGCTAGAAATTTCAACTCTAGAGGTTAAATAAAAGGCTAGTATGCTACATGTACAAGCCTTAATCATAAAGTTCACAGGCCTATGGCCCAACCCTCAAGAAATTCAAGTATGGGCCTCAAAACATTGGGATTTTCTATGTCAGCTTATTTCAGTGTGGCAAAGGTTTTTCTTGTTCTTATTTGATAGTAAAGAGGTGAGGGATCATATTTTTAGTTCAAGCCCATACTTCATGGGTTATGGAGGAATGTTTCTTTCCCATTGGACCATTGCTTTTGATCTAGATATGGATATATTTGTTGTCCCTGTATGGGTCAAGATTCTGCATGTCCCGTGATCTTTTGGGACAAAGCCACTCTCAAAACTGTTAGAGACAAGCTAGGTCACTACATTGACTGAGTTGAGATAAAATGGGGAATATACACTTGCACTAGATTTGTGTGGAAGGGAACTTAGAAAAGGGCCTCCATAAGCAATTCAACTCAATATTGAAGGTTGGAGTCATCTTCAAGCCCTTGATTATGAACATATTTCATTCAAGTGTAACACTTTCCATGAGTATGACCACTTTGCAAAGAGATGCCCAAGTATACGAGAACCACATCCCCCTTTGAAGCAAACTCCATCACCCCAGAACAACAACAAAGAAACATTCAAACCAGTGCCCAAAAGGCACAAGAAGCAATAGACCAAGGGATCTCAGCCTGCAAAGAGACCTTAGTCAAGACTACCCAATCCCATTAGTAACGTATTTGAAATCCTTGAAGATCAAGAGGAAGTATAATAGGAAAATCCAAAGACTCATCTTGAACCGACAATCAAAGTCCAAAAGGAAACAAAGAATTCAACTCCACCTATCATGGAAGAGCCTCCAAGCAGGGTATCAACACCCCCTCAAGAGAAGAATCTAGAAGAAAATGAGGAGAGATGAGAAGAATAAATGGAGAAAGGGGAAGTGAAGGACCTTAACAGTTCTGGTTCCCCTTCCTTTGCAATTTTTTTTAGAAAAGACATGTGTCCCTCTCCTCCATTATTAACAAGGGGTAGGAAATCAAGCCAACAAAGAAGAGAGAAAGAGATGGAATAAAAAATTATGATGAAAACTTCAAAAACCTTGAACACTCTCAAATTCAATGGAGGAAGAGTCTCGCATAAGAAATGCCTATATGTTATTTTCACATTGTTTTATGTTGGCAATTTGTTAAAATTTGCTCATATAATCAAGAAGCAATTAGTCTAGTGATAGTAGACAATGACTGCAACACTCCCTTTCCATCCATTGATGAAAAAAATTATATTATGTAAAATGGTTTATCAAAAATCTCTCAAATGTACTGTTTCTATCTAATTACATCCTCTTTTAATATAATATTTTCCAGTTTCAATTTAAAAAACACAAATTTAACATTAAAACATAATACCATGCACTTCTTCCAAAATCTATAATTAATGGTCGCTTTAGAGTAACAAACTTTAACCGCTAATGAAATTAATACTATGCCAAATTAAATAAA
>JZKD02S0450263.1:0-17533 GCA_000966675.3 Picea glauca
CACTCGAAATCCACCCTCAATATCATAAATGGGATCTCCATCAAAACTTGAGCAACCAACATCCCATGTACATCTCCCTACATGTATAAAATCATATATGTGCTCACCAAGGACATCCAAGGGTTCCTTCATAAATCCATATGTATGACTGCAACTAACCATTTCTTCATCTTCGTGTGTAGGGAGAATAAAAGCTTGAGAGGATTCAACTGGGTCTTCAACATGATGCACTTCATGGGAATATTCTTTGTCAACATATTCTTCATCATTGAGGTTTTACTTTTCCGCAATCATGGCACATAAGGAATTTACTCTATGACATGTCTCGACAAGATCTTGTGCTAGAAAATCAGTAGGACCTTCTTCAATGATCTCTTCAAGAACATGAAATCCTTTCTTATTGAAGATACTATCATCAATAGTTTTCTTTTTTTCTTCCTTGTGGAAGCTTTCTTTGTGGACCTATTCTTCGAGCCAATACTCATCATCATGGGATTTATCTTCAATGAGTTTGGAGACTTCTTTGGGCATCAAGAATGATCGATCCTAGGCTGCAAGGATTTCCTGGAAACCATATATCTTTATCACAATGTCACATAGTGACTTCACTCCATAATAGTAAATGGAAAGCTCCATGATGTGTCTCAGGTAGGCTCCCTCTCATAATTTTGAAGCATAGTGTTGTGCTCATCTATTATTTGCATGCATAACCCAACCAGGAAGTCTTTATTCTGGAAGTGATCTAGTAATTGTTCACAAAACTCCTCGTCTTCTTCTATGTTTTCCTTGATATCCTTGAAAAATTATTCATCGTCATCCTCAACCTTTTGTTCCCCAATTGTTTTCTCAATAGGCTTTGGAAGAATCATTTTCCTCAAATATTCAATAGGGTGGACAAGGGAAGACCTTGTTCCAGAAATGAATCTTTGAGTTCTTGAATTGTATCTTCAAATTTTTGAATTATAGGGCCCTAATGCTTGAGTAATTATAGGCTAATGACCATTGAAGAAGATATACTTTTAATATTTCAAGAATTTTTTATCCATTCTCTTTTCTTCTCTTGAAGCGATAAGAGAAAAAACTGTACTACCACATCTTCATGTTCTATACCCAAGCATAAAACAAATTTAGTAAATTTTGTTAGCACTGAGAGTCACACTTAGACTACTGTAAGTGCAAGCCCAGTACCGATAAGAATATAAATGGATTAAAATGGTTTGAGTAGGTGGATCAACAATATTGAGAAAGAAAGGGAGAGGGTAGAAAAACGTGTACAGAGGAATTCCATTGGGCATGGAGTCATAACATCCTACAAATCAAAGGAAATCAAACTGTATATCAAAAAAAGGGATATATAATGATGAGTAGAAGCATAGTGAATATGAAAAAAGGAAGAACTTCGATTATACAAAGATCCTTTCTGCAATAGATAAATATTTTTCTTAAACGATGAACAATGATTTAATGGGCAAGCTACAACAGATCCTTTGTTGTTTATGAATCCATCAATCAATAGTATCTATGATCCTCAAAACCTGGAATATATTCAAGAAAGAAGATAAAAAATAAATGGAAAAAACAAAGAAGACAATCTGATAATATCTCTCATGAATCTTTAATGGAAGAAAATGTCATTACAAACAAGCCCTCAGGCTTACAAATGAGCAACTAAAATTACTCCTCCAACTCTCTCCTCTCTTGGCTCATGAATCCAACTCTTTTCTCAACCAAATCCATTTCATTTATAGAGAATAATCTCTATCTACCCTAAGGAGGTCGAAACAAAGGAGTTACATAGGATCATCCTCCATTTAGGAGTCTTGTTAAAAACGATTGCAACAAAAGCCTAACAAATTCCTATTTTTAGGGGATTTTGTCTATGATGATAAATGCCTTTTGAAACGGGTCATCCTAATTGATATGGATATGGAACACATGTCCCTAATGTCCAAAAAAATCCTAGGAGACCATTCGAACCTTCCTTGATAGGTGGAAACCTCCAAACAAGGCAAATATCCAACAACTATGCAAAACAAAGAGTTTGTAGCACACTGGTGTTTTAATTATATCTCTCGAATTAAAAATTGGGTTAGGATGAAATTTGGACATCAAGTCAATGACATTATCATGATCCTCCAAAAACAATTTCATAGAAACTCACATCACCGTTTTGTATTTATGATCAAATCTGAAAGGCAGTTGCTACATCAAATGAGTTCGCAGTGTATGTGTGCCAGTTCGCAGGGCCAAAAGGAAAAAATGTCCAAAACCAATTTCTCGACCTTAAAATAGGATGAAAACCCTCATGGAGTATCTGATGGCCCTAAGGCTATTGTGGATGTTGATAAGTCTGAACGTGAGTGCCTGCAATCTATCCAAGCTACAAAGATCATCCTTAACTAGTTCGCAGCGCCAACTCAAATATAGCTTGCACACTTCAAGGAGGCTGTTAGTTGATGGTATGACATAATCCCTAGAGAAATGGTTAAATTGCAGGCTCTGAAAACCATAAATATTCCTTTACATTATCAATCTTATGTGTTAACATCTGGCTCCATAGGGGATGGCATGCTCCTTTTGAGCTACCAAGAACATGCAGTTCTAGTGCCTTATCCATTCCATCTTTGTCCACAAAACCTATATGCCTTAGAGCACCTCCGCTCCTTATGAAAACTGAAAAATACTCACTACAAATCAAATGCTTGCATAGCAAACTTATTCATATACATCCCTGCACTAATCTATCTAGCTGAGCTTTTTTTCTTAATTGAAGTCATACTTCCAATGCAGCCAGGTGAGTATCGACCTAATGAAAATAACTCCTTCAATGCAACTATTGGAAAGAATTTTCAAGTGATATGAAGCTTGCAACAAGAGGTTAGTAAGAAATGGATACTTACAACTATGATTTGAAATCATACCAACAAGTGGATCATTAGAAACCTTTGAAAAATATAAATCTATGTAAAAATCCACAGGATCATGAAACTTATGAAAAGACACTTCTAGTTGGTTAAGAAAACCATCTTGCTCCTCTGTGAAGGCTGATTCATCAATAAAATTATATTCCTCATATAATTCATAGCTACTCATATGTTTTTTTATGTCTTTTTCAAGTCCAGGTAGAGAAATGATAGACATTTCCTCGTTGATCCTTGGAGTTTTCTGCTCATCAATAAGTGATAAAGAGAATTACAACTGTTGTTGCAATTCTTCCTTATATTCTTCATTATCATACACTGGTTAGCTGCTAATAAGCTATGTATGTTCTTTAGTAAAGATCTGCTCTTTATCATGTGAATACTCAAAGGAAACAATTTTATTTTCATGACAACTTAAAACAGTAGATACATTTGATACAATGTAAAAAGTATCTACATCCTGGCTATCAATTTGAAGATCATCATCCTCTTGATCATAATGAAAAGTGTCTTCTATTGCAGGATACTCTTTATGACTATATAATCCTTTACTCAAAAAATCAAATTCATAACAAAATTCTTGATAAAGGAAATCAACTACAAATTTTTCTTTGCAAAACAAACGAAATGCAGCATGAAAATGTCTTAGCGAAGCAATACAAGCAACCAGGAGTGATCTACACCAATCATGAGTTGCTCCATCTAAAGAATATGTAAACAATTGGATGAGGACATATTCACGTATAAATTTCATCTTAAGTATGCACTCCTAAAAATCTAGTAAAAACTCAGCTGCCATTTCCCAATTTTCCCCTCTAAGCTTAAGAAGGAAGCCTTCCCATTCACTTCTATCAGGCATGGGGTTTGGAAAACCAGGTATATTTGAGAAATCACAAAATGCATACCTTTGAGAAAGAATATTTTCCATTTCAAACCAATGGATTCGCCCATAGATTCATCTATGATGAAGTTGGATTCAACAGGTAGAAGATTGCAATCAAGCTAGTGTCCTTCTCTTGTCTACCATCAAAAGCTAGATCTGATCGTTCTCATTCTCCCAGGGAATATTTCTTCACTTCCGTCCCCGGAAACGACGCCAAAAATGTTAGCACTAAGAGTCACACTTAGACTTTTGTAAGTGAAATCCCAGTACCCATAAGAATATAAATGGATTAAAATGGTTTGAGTAGGTGGATCAACAAGATTGACAAAGAAAGGGAGGGGGTAGCAAAAAGTATGCAGAGGAATTCCATTGGGCATGGAGTCATAACATCCTACAGATCAAAGGAAATCAAACTGTATATCAGAAAAAGGGATATATAATGATGAGTAGAAGCATAGTGAATATTAAAAAAGGAAGAACATCCATTATACAAAGATCCTTTCTACAACGGATAAAGATTTTCTTAAACAATGAACAATGATTTAATGGGCAAGCTACAATAGATCCTCTATTGTTCATGAATCCATCAATCAATAGCATCTATGATCCTAAAAACCTGCAATATATTCAAGCAAGAAGATAACAAATAAATGGAAAAAACACAGAAGACAATCTGATAACATCTCTCATGAATATTTAATGGCAAAAAATGTCATTACAAACAGGCCCTCAGGCTTACAAATGAGCAACTAAAATTGCTCCTCCATCTCTCTCCTCTCTTGGCTCATGAATCCAACCCTTTTCTCATCAAAAACCCTTTCATTTATAGTGAATAATCTCTATATACCCTAAGGAGGTTGAAATCAAGGAGTTACATAGGATCCTCCTCCATTTAGGAGTATTGTTACAAAAGATTCCAACAAAAGCCTAACTAATTCTTATTTTGGGGGGATTTTGTCTATGATGATAAATTCCTTTTGAAACAGGTCATCCTAATTGATATGGAGATGGAACACTTGTCCCTCATGTCCAACAAACTCCTAGGAGACCATTCGAACCTTCCTTGATAGGTGGAAACCTCCAAACAAGGTGAATATCCAACAACTATGCAAAACAGAGAGTTTGCAACGCCAATTTGCAGCGCACTAGTGTTTTAATTATATCTCTTGAATTATAAACTAGGTCAGGCTGAAATTTGGACATCAAGTCAATGACATTATCATGATCCTCCAAAAACAATTTCAGAAAAAACCCACATCACCGTTTTAGATTTATGATCAAATCTATAAAATAAGTTGCTACAGAAAATGAGTTCATAGCCAAGTTTGTAGCACCTGTCTTCCAGTTCACAGTGCCTGTCTTCCAGTTCACAGTACCAGTTCATGGTGCCAAAAGGAAAAAACATCCAAAACCACTTTCTCGACCTTCAAATAGGATGAAAACCCTCATGGAGTACTTGATGTCCCTAAGGCTGTTGTGGATGTTGATAATTCTGAACGTCAGCACCTGCAACCTATCCAAGCTACACCACTCCTCCTTAACTAGTTCGCAGTGCCAACTTAAATATAGCTTGCACACTTCGAGGAGGATGTTAGTTGATCGTATGACATAATCCTTGGAGAAATGGTTAAATTGTAGGCTCTGAAAACCATAAATCCTCCTTTACATGATCAATCTTATGTGTTAACAAATTCAATGACATGTGCAATGGTTGAAAAATGGAACACCGTCAAACTTAGGGATACAGTCTAACCATTTCATCCGGATTTTTTTTGTATATGAATAAATAGACTCAATGTCCAAATCTTTGTATGCCTCATGAAAGCGCCAAAAAGACAAGATTCCATCATTTAGGGTAATACCTCAATGGAGTCGCAAGATGAACTTATACGAAGTTCATGAAGGTTTGTGAGGGGACTTCCCTCAATGGATTCGCCAAGAAAGATATGGGTAAAGGATTTGGGAATAACTTGCAAAATGTTGTTATGAGATCAAAAAGGATTCAAAATCCTCCCCAACAACAATGCCAAAAATGTTATCACACAGTTTGTAATTTGGGAAAATCCCAACCCAAACGACAAGTGTGTGACACAACTGGGAACACCTATAACTTTCACCTCAATAGATGTCCCCCTCGTTTTAGTGAAGGATGATTCCAACACAAGGGATGATTCATGCTGACCCTAGGGGGATTGTGATGGAATATTTAAAGAGTTCGAAAAGTTCCCCTATAGGTCAAATTCAAGGATGTGATTGAGGCTTGGAAAAGAGTCTTAGGAGCTGGTGAATGGTTTCCAAGGTTACATACCTGCAAAAAAATGTTAGAACTTCCTGGAACAAGATAATATATGATGATTAAAGCCTCAAAACCAATGGGGATCTGGGAAGAAACCTTGTTGTCCTTAAATTGCAGCAGTATGGAAATATATATCAACAATAAATAAATTATGATAGAGGAAAATTAAACCGTCAAAATCATGTGTATGATGTTGGAAAATAAAGCTAGCAATTCATAGACAATTCTCCAATATTTAAACCAAAACTTTGATAGAAAAGGAGGGTTTTTATTAAGTGTTATCAACAAAGTTTTGTAACCATCTTATTGTTGTATACAAATTTTGATACAACAGCAAGTTCTAGCCACTAAAATCAACAATCAATCCACCCAAACAAAAGCCTTTAAGTAGTAGATCAATTATGACAACTTGCAAGTAAATTTCAACAGTAGAAAAGTGAGTAAAAGAGAGTGAGTTTTCTACAGCCCTATTGGTTGTAGATAATTTTTTATTACAACAACTTAATTACTTGGCAAATAAAGAAACCCTCATTACACAAGATAACTTATGACATGTAAAAATTATTTCCAAACTTAAACAATTCATTCTCCTTGAAAACACGTTTACCAATTCACAATATTCAATCTCCAATGCAATGACTAGTGTCTTATCTACTGGGTAATGGAATCTCTTGTTGTAGATATAGGGTTTTTTACTCTTCTAGGGGTGTAATCCCTTTTACTCCCTAAAGAAAACAAATCTTAGCAAGGTTAAGCTACAAGCATGTAATCCTTTTTACTCATTGTAGCAACCCTTTAAAATCCTTTTCAATGACATTAAAAGAGAGATCCTTGATGGAGGGTGTATTCCTTTATACTCCTCCAAGGGTTTGACAAGATAACCTTCAAATCAAGAATAAACACATACAATTGTAGAAATTCCTTACCTAATCCAAGAAATAGCATGAAAAACTCTTACTTGTCAATATATTCCAATTAATAGTCAAGAAACAACCATCTAAGAGAAATCGTTATCCTTCCTTCAACCAATAGACAAGTAGAGAATCCAATTATATCACAAGAGACAAGAGAGAGTGAATTTTCTAGGTAGGGATAAAATTTCATCCAAGAGTTATGTAATTCTCAAGTGATTTATGTCTAAAATGAAAGTGCGATGACCTCAATTTATATGAGGTCATCTAAAACCAATTTGTCCACATAAGAAAGTCAACAACAAATTAAAATAGGGTCGAACCTCTTTATTTTCATTTATAACTTAAAAAAAAAAAATACAAAAAGTAAATCTCTTAGAAGGGCAATGCCATGCCCTAAAAGGGTGACGCTAGGCCCAAAAAATGAGACGTTGAGCCTCTAGATGCAATTTGTTGGGCTTCCAAAGGCCATGAGTCCATCTCTCATTCTTTGGAGTTTCATGCCATGCATGTTCGTTCTTCAAACCACAACACCTCTCTTTCGAAACCAACAAACCCATCAAAACCCTAGCCTCCACATGATGTCAAGGCTTAGAAGGTGACTTCCTATGCCTCCAAAGGCCAACGTCCAAATGCAAGGGGATATGATGTCATCATCTAGTCTTTTCCAAGTGCCTCCAAAGGAAACATCTATCATCTCAAGTGTACAATGTCTCCAGGGTCCTTTTCCCATCTTGTGGGGTATGACGTCCATCCTTGGGACTTTCAACCCCCCATGAAAAGGTCAAATGGCGCAATTCCTCCATAGAATGGCTCTTCACCTGTCAAGGTCCTGCAAATACAAAAAAGTATGCCCTCCAAGCATCCACAAGTCACATGTATCATGTCAATTAAACCACATTTAATAAAAGAACCACTTGAACATGTGCATTAAATCCCCCCTTTTCAAACTAAACAAATGCTCAAAGACGTTACAAAATTTTCCAAATTGAAGTATGGGAGGGTTGTCATGGTGCCCTATTGGGTAGATCAATCCCCAAGTNTCAACATATTCTTCATCATTGAGGTTTTACTTTTCCGCAATCATGGCACATAAGGAATTTACTCTATGACATGTCTCGACAAGATCTTGTGCTAGAAAATCAGTAGGACCTTCTTCAATGATCTCTTCAAGAACATGAAATCCTTTCTTATTGAAGATACTATCATCAATAGTTTTCTTTTTTTCTTCCTTGTGGAAGCTTTCTTTGTGGACCTATTCTTCGAGCCAATACTCATCATCATGGGATTTATCTTCAATGAGTTTGGAGACTTCTTTGGGCATCAAGAATGATCGATCCTAGGCTGCAAGGATTTCCTGGAAACCATATATCTTTATCACAATGTCACATAGTGACTTCACTCCATAATAGTAAATGGAAAGCTCCATGATGTGTCTCAGGTAGGCTCCCTCTCATAATTTTGAAGCATAGTGTTGTGCTCATCTATTATTTGCATGCATAACCCAACCAGGAAGTCTTTATTCTGGAAGTGATCTAGTAATTGTTCACAAAACTCCTCGTCTTCTTCTATGTTTTCCTTGATATCCTTGAAAAATTATTCATCGTCATCCTCAACCTTTTGTTCCCCAATTGTTTTCTCAATAGGCTTTGGAAGAATCATTTTCCTCAAATATTCAATAGGGTGGACAAGGGAAGACCTTGTTCCAGAAATGAATCTTTGAGTTCTTGAATTGTATCTTCAAATTTTTGAATTATAGGGCCCTAATGCTTGAGTAATTATAGGCTAATGACCATTGAAGAAGATATACTTTTAATATTTCAAGAATTTTTTATCCATTCTCTTTTCTTCTCTTGAAGCGATAAGAGAAAAAACTGTACTACCACATCTTCATGTTCTATACCCAAGCATAAAACAAATTTAGTAAATTTTGTTAGCACTGAGAGTCACACTTAGACTACTGTAAGTGCAAGCCCAGTACCGATAAGAATATAAATGGATTAAAATGGTTTGAGTAGGTGGATCAACAATATTGAGAAAGAAAGGGAGAGGGTAGAAAAACGTGTACAGAGGAATTCCATTGGGCATGGAGTCATAACATCCTACAAATCAAAGGAAATCAAACTGTATATCAAAAAAAGGGATATATAATGATGAGTAGAAGCATAGTGAATATGAAAAAAGGAAGAACTTCGATTATACAAAGATCCTTTCTGCAATAGATAAATATTTTTCTTAAACGATGAACAATGATTTAATGGGCAAGCTACAACAGATCCTTTGTTGTTTATGAATCCATCAATCAATAGTATCTATGATCCTCAAAACCTGGAATATATTCAAGAAAGAAGATAAAAAATAAATGGAAAAAACAAAGAAGACAATCTGATAATATCTCTCATGAATCTTTAATGGAAGAAAATGTCATTACAAACAAGCCCTCAGGCTTACAAATGAGCAACTAAAATTACTCCTCCAACTCTCTCCTCTCTTGGCTCATGAATCCAACTCTTTTCTCAACCAAATCCATTTCATTTATAGAGAATAATCTCTATCTACCCTAAGGAGGTCGAAACAAAGGAGTTACATAGGATCATCCTCCATTTAGGAGTCTTGTTAAAAACGATTGCAACAAAAGCCTAACAAATTCCTATTTTTAGGGGATTTTGTCTATGATGATAAATGCCTTTTGAAACGGGTCATCCTAATTGATATGGATATGGAACACATGTCCCTAATGTCCAAAAAAATCCTAGGAGACCATTCGAACCTTCCTTGATAGGTGGAAACCTCCAAACAAGGCAAATATCCAACAACTATGCAAAACAAAGAGTTTGTAGCACACTGGTGTTTTAATTATATCTCTCGAATTAAAAATTGGGTTAGGATGAAATTTGGACATCAAGTCAATGACATTATCATGATCCTCCAAAAACAATTTCATAGAAACTCACATCACCGTTTTGTATTTATGATCAAATCTGAAAGGCAGTTGCTACATCAAATGAGTTCGCAGTGTATGTGTGCCAGTTCGCAGGGCCAAAAGGAAAAAATGTCCAAAACCAATTTCTCGACCTTAAAATAGGATGAAAACCCTCATGGAGTATCTGATGGCCCTAAGGCTATTGTGGATGTTGATAAGTCTGAACGTGAGTGCCTGCAATCTATCCAAGCTACAAAGATCATCCTTAACTAGTTCGCAGCGCCAACTCAAATATAGCTTGCACACTTCAAGGAGGCTGTTAGTTGATGGTATGACATAATCCCTAGAGAAATGGTTAAATTGCAGGCTCTGAAAACCATAAATATTCCTTTACATTATCAATCTTATGTGTTAACATCTGGCTCCATAGGGGATGGCATGCTCCTTTTGAGCTACCAAGAACATGCAGTTCTAGTGCCTTATCCATTCCATCTTTGTCCACAAAACCTATATGCCTTAGAGCACCTCCGCTCCTTATGAAAACTGAAAAATACTCACTACAAATCAAATGCTTGCATAGCAAACTTATTCATATACATCCCTGCACTAATCTATCTAGCTGAGCTTTTTTTCTTAATTGAAGTCATACTTCCAATGCAGCCAGGTGAGTATCGACCTAATGAAAATAACTCCTTCAATGCAACTATTGGAAAGAATTTTCAAGTGATATGAAGCTTGCAACAAGAGGTTAGTAAGAAATGGATACTTACAACTATGATTTGAAATCATACCAACAAGTGGATCATTAGAAACCTTTGAAAAATATAAATCTATGTAAAAATCCACAGGATCATGAAACTTATGAAAAGACACTTCTAGTTGGTTAAGAAAACCATCTTGCTCCTCTGTGAAGGCTGATTCATCAATAAAATTATATTCCTCATATAATTCATAGCTACTCATATGTTTTTTTATGTCTTTTTCAAGTCCAGGTAGAGAAATGATAGACATTTCCTCGTTGATCCTTGGAGTTTTCTGCTCATCAATAAGTGATAAAGAGAATTACAACTGTTGTTGCAATTCTTCCTTATATTCTTCATTATCATACACTGGTTAGCTGCTAATAAGCTATGTATGTTCTTTAGTAAAGATCTGCTCTTTATCATGTGAATACTCAAAGGAAACAATTTTATTTTCATGACAACTTAAAACAGTAGATACATTTGATACAATGTAAAAAGTATCTACATCCTGGCTATCAATTTGAAGATCATCATCCTCTTGATCATAATGAAAAGTGTCTTCTATTGCAGGATACTCTTTATGACTATATAATCCTTTACTCAAAAAATCAAATTCATAACAAAATTCTTGATAAAGGAAATCAACTACAAATTTTTCTTTGCAAAACAAACGAAATGCAGCATGAAAATGTCTTAGCGAAGCAATACAAGCAACCAGGAGTGATCTACACCAATCATGAGTTGCTCCATCTAAAGAATATGTAAACAATTGGATGAGGACATATTCACGTATAAATTTCATCTTAAGTATGCACTCCTAAAAATCTAGTAAAAACTCAGCTGCCATTTCCCAATTTTCCCCTCTAAGCTTAAGAAGGAAGCCTTCCCATTCACTTCTATCAGGCATGGGGTTTGGAAAACCAGGTATATTTGAGAAATCACAAAATGCATACCTTTGAGAAAGAATATTTTCCATTTCAAACCAATGGATTCGCCCATAGATTCATCTATGATGAAGTTGGATTCAACAGGTAGAAGATTGCAATCAAGCTAGTGTCCTTCTCTTGTCTACCATCAAAAGCTAGATCTGATCGTTCTCATTCTCCCAGGGAATATTTCTTCACTTCCGTCCCCGGAAACGACGCCAAAAATGTTAGCACTAAGAGTCACACTTAGACTTTTGTAAGTGAAATCCCAGTACCCATAAGAATATAAATGGATTAAAATGGTTTGAGTAGGTGGATCAACAAGATTGACAAAGAAAGGGAGGGGGTAGCAAAAAGTATGCAGAGGAATTCCATTGGGCATGGAGTCATAACATCCTACAGATCAAAGGAAATCAAACTGTATATCAGAAAAAGGGATATATAATGATGAGTAGAAGCATAGTGAATATTAAAAAAGGAAGAACATCCATTATACAAAGATCCTTTCTACAACGGATAAAGATTTTCTTAAACAATGAACAATGATTTAATGGGCAAGCTACAATAGATCCTCTATTGTTCATGAATCCATCAATCAATAGCATCTATGATCCTAAAAACCTGCAATATATTCAAGCAAGAAGATAACAAATAAATGGAAAAAACACAGAAGACAATCTGATAACATCTCTCATGAATATTTAATGGCAAAAAATGTCATTACAAACAGGCCCTCAGGCTTACAAATGAGCAACTAAAATTGCTCCTCCATCTCTCTCCTCTCTTGGCTCATGAATCCAACCCTTTTCTCATCAAAAACCCTTTCATTTATAGTGAATAATCTCTATATACCCTAAGGAGGTTGAAATCAAGGAGTTACATAGGATCCTCCTCCATTTAGGAGTATTGTTACAAAAGATTCCAACAAAAGCCTAACTAATTCTTATTTTGGGGGGATTTTGTCTATGATGATAAATTCCTTTTGAAACAGGTCATCCTAATTGATATGGAGATGGAACACTTGTCCCTCATGTCCAACAAACTCCTAGGAGACCATTCGAACCTTCCTTGATAGGTGGAAACCTCCAAACAAGGTGAATATCCAACAACTATGCAAAACAGAGAGTTTGCAACGCCAATTTGCAGCGCACTAGTGTTTTAATTATATCTCTTGAATTATAAACTAGGTCAGGCTGAAATTTGGACATCAAGTCAATGACATTATCATGATCCTCCAAAAACAATTTCAGAAAAAACCCACATCACCGTTTTAGATTTATGATCAAATCTATAAAATAAGTTGCTACAGAAAATGAGTTCATAGCCAAGTTTGTAGCACCTGTCTTCCAGTTCACAGTGCCTGTCTTCCAGTTCACAGTACCAGTTCATGGTGCCAAAAGGAAAAAACATCCAAAACCACTTTCTCGACCTTCAAATAGGATGAAAACCCTCATGGAGTACTTGATGTCCCTAAGGCTGTTGTGGATGTTGATAATTCTGAACGTCAGCACCTGCAACCTATCCAAGCTACACCACTCCTCCTTAACTAGTTCGCAGTGCCAACTTAAATATAGCTTGCACACTTCGAGGAGGATGTTAGTTGATCGTATGACATAATCCTTGGAGAAATGGTTAAATTGTAGGCTCTGAAAACCATAAATCCTCCTTTACATGATCAATCTTATGTGTTAACAAATTCAATGACATGTGCAATGGTTGAAAAATGGAACACCGTCAAACTTAGGGATACAGTCTAACCATTTCATCCGGATTTTTTTTGTATATGAATAAATAGACTCAATGTCCAAATCTTTGTATGCCTCATGAAAGCGCCAAAAAGACAAGATTCCATCATTTAGGGTAATACCTCAATGGAGTCGCAAGATGAACTTATACGAAGTTCATGAAGGTTTGTGAGGGGACTTCCCTCAATGGATTCGCCAAGAAAGATATGGGTAAAGGATTTGGGAATAACTTGCAAAATGTTGTTATGAGATCAAAAAGGATTCAAAATCCTCCCCAACAACAATGCCAAAAATGTTATCACACAGTTTGTAATTTGGGAAAATCCCAACCCAAACGACAAGTGTGTGACACAACTGGGAACACCTATAACTTTCACCTCAATAGATGTCCCCCTCGTTTTAGTGAAGGATGATTCCAACACAAGGGATGATTCATGCTGACCCTAGGGGGATTGTGATGGAATATTTAAAGAGTTCGAAAAGTTCCCCTATAGGTCAAATTCAAGGATGTGATTGAGGCTTGGAAAAGAGTCTTAGGAGCTGGTGAATGGTTTCCAAGGTTACATACCTGCAAAAAAATGTTAGAACTTCCTGGAACAAGATAATATATGATGATTAAAGCCTCAAAACCAATGGGGATCTGGGAAGAAACCTTGTTGTCCTTAAATTGCAGCAGTATGGAAATATATATCAACAATAAATAAATTATGATAGAGGAAAATTAAACCGTCAAAATCATGTGTATGATGTTGGAAAATAAAGCTAGCAATTCATAGACAATTCTCCAATATTTAAACCAAAACTTTGATAGAAAAGGAGGGTTTTTATTAAGTGTTATCAACAAAGTTTTGTAACCATCTTATTGTTGTATAAAAATTTTAATACAACAGAAAGTTCTAGCCACTAAAATCAACAATCAATCCACCCAAACAAAAGCCTTTAAGCAGTAGATCAATTATGACAACTTGCAAGTAAATTTCAACAGTAGAAAAGTGAGTAAAAGAGTAAAAGAGAGTGAGTTTTCTACAGCCCTATTGGTTTTAGATAATTTTTTATTACAACAACTTAATTACTTGGAAAATAAAGAAACCCTCATTGCACAAGATAACTTATGACATGTAAAAATTATTTCCAAACTTAAACAATTCATTCTCCTTGAAAACACATTTACCAATTCACAATATTCAATCTCCAATGCAATGACTAGTGTCTTATCTACTGGGTAATGTAATCTCTTGTTGTAGAGATAGGGTTTTTTAAT
Organism: Picea glauca; assembly: GCA_000966675.3. Classification (NCBI taxonomy): domain Eukaryota; kingdom Viridiplantae; phylum Streptophyta; class Pinopsida; order Pinales; family Pinaceae; genus Picea; species Picea glauca. The sequence goes on from JZKD02S0450263.1 coordinate 14,610, forward strand.
CTTCTAGGGGTGTAATCCCTTTTACTCCCTAAAGAAAACAAATCTTAGCAGGGTTAAGCTACAAGCATGTAATCCTTTTTACTCATTGTAGCAACCCTTTAAAATCATTTTCAATGACATTAAAAGAGAGATCCTTGATGGAGGGTGTATTCCTTTATACTCCTCCAAGGGTTTGACAAGATAACCTTCAAATCAAGAAGAAACACATACAATTGTAGAAATTCCTTACCTAATCCAAGAAATAGCATGAAAAACTCTTACTTGTCAATATATTCCAACCAATAGTCAAGAAACAACCATCTAAGAGAAATCGTTATCCTTCCTTCAACCAATAGACAAGTAGAGCATCCAATTATATCACAAGAGACAAGAGAGAGTGAATTTTCTAGGTAGGGATAAAATTTCATCCAAGAGTTATGTAATTCTCAAGTGATTTATGTCTAAAATGAAAGTGCGATGACCTCAATTTATATGAGGTCATCTAAAACCAATTTGTCCACATAAGAAAGTCAACAACAAATTAAAATAGGGTCGAACCTCTTTATTTTCATTTATAACTTAAAAAAAAAAAATACAAAAAGTAAATCTCTTAGAAGGGCAATGCCATGCCCTAAAAGGGTGACGCTAGGCCCAAAAAATGAGACGTTGAGCCTCTAGATGCAATTTGTTGGGCTTCCAAAGGCCATGAGTCCATCTCTCATTCTTTGGAGTTTCATGCCATGCATGTTCGTTCTTCAAACCACAACACCTCTCTTTCGAAACCAACAAACCCATCAAAACCCTAGCCTCCACATGATGTCAAGGCTTAGAAGGTGACTTCCTATGCCTCCAAAGGCCAACGTCCAAATGCAAGGGGATATGATGTCATCATCTAGTCTTTTCCAAGTGCCTCCAAAGGAAACATCTATCATCTCAAGTGTACAATGTCTCCAGGGTCCTTTTCCCATCTTGTGGGGTATGACGTCCATCCTTGGGACTTTCAACCCCCCATGAAAAGGTCAAATGGCGCAATTCCTCCATAGAATGGCTCTTCACCTGTCAAGGTCCTGCAAATACAAAAAAGTATGCCCTCCAAGCATCCACAAGTCACATGTATCATGTCAATTAAACCACATTTAATAAAAGAACCACTTGAACATGTGCATTAAATCCCCCCTTTTCAAACTAAACAAATGCTCAAAGACGTTACAAAATTTTCCAAATTGAAGTATGGGAGGGTTGTCATGGTGCCCTATTGGGTAGATCAATCCCCAAGTCAAGGATTGTTTCCCAAGGATACCCTCTCTAAGTCATTCAAATGCGTATGAGGTGGATGGGGTTCTTGACATATCAAGGGCTCGTATTTTCTCGTTTATGGGTGACTTTGTAGAGGGTGTGGTGCATCCTCGTTTACAATGCAACCTTTTTCCAAGCCCTTTATTTGCATTAATTTATCGTGGTCCAAAACATTGAGTATTATGTGAAAAGGAAAGTAAGGAGCACCACAATGGTGATTGGATCTAAGAACACATTAAGTTCCATATGCAAGGAAAGTAAAAGACACCACAAATGCATTCCCTCAAGAAGCAATAAATTTATTAATTATGTATTTTATTTTTTAAAGGTCCTTGATTTTTTTTCTTATGGAGAAGCATTTCATTGTTCAAAGGACCTTAGGGTGATCATCTAGAGGATAATTTATGGATTTTATCTTTTTCTAGCTACAACACCTCTAGGCATTTAGCCCCTTCTTCCAATGAAATGAGGTACAATCCCTTCTTGGGGTCAATAAGACTAAAAAACCAAAAGATGAGGAAATGAAAGAGAAGAAGTGTGGAAAGTAGTAAGTATGAGTGGGAATGGAACAATGACCCTTCAAGTAGACCCCCTAGTAGCAACCCTTTTCTCGAGGGTGTCCCACTTACTAGGAAACCATGTCAAACACCAAGGTGAAGTAAGGAAAAAAATATAATTTCCAAGAAAATGTTTTCGTAATCAAGAAAACACTATTTGCAACATGCCCAAATGCTTCAGTTATCAAAGTGACACTTACCATGAGACCAGACTTGTTACCTCATGAAGCAAGATGTGTTGTCCTTTGTGGGCCAAGCTGGTATAGTGGACGTTGTTGCTATCAATCAATGGTGATGTGTGGTGAGAGGGGGTTCTTTGTCAACTTATGTGGCTCTCCACATGCCATGTATTCAACTAGTGTGAATTGATACATCATGTCCTTAGTTACCCCTAGCCTGGGGGGTAACACTATGTTTCTGCATTGAATTGAGAAAATCATTTGACATGATTCCTAGAACTAACTTGTAGAATATATTATAGGAGATAAATTTTCCTTTCAAGTTGAGATCTACTATGGTAAGGATATACAAGAACGTTGTTGCTAAGTTTGGTAAAATTAAGGGTTGGTTGAAATAAATTAATTGTAATACGGGATTCAAGCAAGGTTGTTCCCTCTCCCCTACCATTTTTGGCATATAAATTGACAAGTTAGAGGGTTGCTTGGAAGAAGAAAGATGTCTTAGCACATCTATGACCAGAATAGTCAACATCCTTATTCTTTATGCTGATGATATTTTTTTTTCTAGCAAGGATTCCTTATGATATCGACAAGCAACTAAATATTCTCAAGGATTTTTTCTCTAGTATGGGGATTTTTTCTCTAGTATGGGGGAAGTGGAAGTGAGGGAGGAATTTAGGTGGGGAGGGGGATATAGAGGAAGGTGGATACATAGGGGAAGATATGGGGAGGGGATATAGAGAGAGGGAGGGAGAGAGAGGGGAAGAGGGTAAGAGAGGGAAAGAATGGAGGTGGAGCGAGCGGGAAAGAGGTGGAGAGTGAGAGGGAGAGGGAGTGAGGGGTGTAGAGAGGGAGAGAGAGAGAGGGAGATATTATTAGAAGGGGGGGAGAGAGGGGCATAGAGAGAGAAAGT